>BNCR01000010.1:18142427-18302541 GCA_014656515.1 Oryzias celebensis
ACATGAGTCTCTTTTTCATTTTTTAAGGTTACATGTTTCATCAAAAGCAATTTTGTCTTCATTTGATTATTTATATCCACCAACTAGCTTTGTTCCACTCCAGCAACACCCATTAATTAAACCACCATGGATGGATTTATTCTTTTATTGGATTCTTTCTGCCACTGCGCATCCGAAAAGCATCAGAGTCCCCCTGCTCTTCATTCCCTGGGACTGCACAACATGATGATAATCCCCAACAAAAGACAGGAACATTTTGACTTGGATACGTTTCCTTTCCCCTGTGGACTGTGTTCCAGGAAACACAAGATAGATGGCAATATTATCATTAGCGTGCATGCCAATGAGATGGCGATGTGGAATTAATCAGTCACTTGAATGGTCAAGCCAGTTCACAAACATGGAAACTGGTGGAGTAGAAGTGCAGGGAAAAGCTTGAGCATCTGCATCACTTGTATTGCATAAAAAATGGGAGTTACTTAGAAAATTACTACGTTAATTAACTGCAAATTGCCTCCTTTTGTCTTTTCTACACAATTGTCTCATTCAGACGACTGGCTTGGCCTAGTGTGGGCTGACTTCAGGGTGTTTCTGAATTCATTTAAGTGGTAATTTGTGGGCCTCAAAAGAATGACTGTAATCTTTGTGACTCTGAACTATGCAGGAACGAGACCTGTGAAGAAACAAGACCTTCTGTGAAGAAACAAGACCTTCTGTGAAGAAACAAGACCTTCTGTGAAGAAACAAGACCTACTATGAAGAAACAAGACCTTCTGTGAAGAAACAAGACCTTCTGTGAAGAAACAAGACCTTCTGTGAAGAAACAAGACCTTCTGTTAAGGTAAAAGATCTTGTGTGAAGAAACAAGACCTTCTTCCTTCTTTTAACCTTTATAATAACATTAAATACAAATGAACTACTTAATGAACTTTATTTGAAGTGTGAAACACTTCATTTCTACACAAAGCACAGAACCATATCTTATTACATTTTTACCAAAAAGATTGTAAATGTTATATTTAAGACCAGGAATAAAATGAATAAATAGTCTGTATGGAAAATAAAAAAAACTTTTATCAGTCTGGGTTCAAATGAAATGTTATTGTTAAATGCTGACTGTAAACTTCTAGATGTTAATCATGTGAAAAGGAAGATACAGCGAGTTTACTCATTCAGAAATCCAAACCGCTGTGGTTTTGGGAACAAATAAATCTGTTCTTCTTGTTCTTCTGTTCTTCTTGGCCCTTAAGGGTCTGAAGGTCAAGTATTCACAGGTTGTTTATACAGGTGTACAACAACTTATGATGGAAGTTAACCAATCACAATCAAGAAGTCTAGTTCTTTCAAAGTGCTGGGGGCCGGATATGATTGATTTTATCACAGGAGCCTATGGGTCGGTGGAAATTTGAATGAACCGCATTTGGCCGCCGGGCCAGACTTTGGACATGCCTGATCTACTACAACTTCCTGCATTAAACAGTAAAGAATTAAAAGTGAAAGTTTGAGTTACAAGATGGCGTAACAGTTAGTGCTCTTGCCTTAAAATGTGAAGGCTCATGGTTCAAATCCTGCCTGGGACATTTCTGTGTGGAGTTTGCATGTTCTCCCCATGCTGGTGTGGGTTTTCTCCAGGAAAAACATGCTTCATAGGTGTGTTCCTGTAAGTATGACTGTCCCTGCAACAGACTGGTGACTTGTTCAGGGTGTACCACAATTTAGGCTCCAGTAACCACATGACCCTGAAAGAGATTCAGGAGGTCATGATGATAAATAGTTTTCAAAGCAGAGTTTTTGCTTGTTGTGAAAGAAATTCACTTTCAATTGTACCTTTAGTGTGAATAAGACTTAAAAAAAGGCTTTCCAGACAGTTTTATAGCTTTTGACCTTTTTGCCTTCAGAACCTTTTCCTTCATCTTTGTTTTGAAGAATTAAAATTATATTTAGACTGTTTTCACTGCATCCTCTTTGGAAAAGAAGAGTCTTTGAAGCTGCTGCTGTGACTCTCTCACCATTTTGCCCCTGACATTTATTTTTCATTTTGAATTTAACACCTCAAAGGTCTCTAATGTCCATAAAGCCCTCCAGTGACTCTTCAGAACGATGCACAATGCCAGCTGCTAGATTCAAAAGATGCTGCAACAAGACAGGCCTGTCAGAGAAGAGGAGAAGGCTCTCCAAGCATCCACTTGTGTCAGCACTTGTGTTTCTCTTCTTTTGCTGTGCAGAGCGGAGGCAGCGGCATTCACTGGGTAAGTGGAAAGCTCCTATTTACATTGTCACGGGCACAGTCATGCCCTGCACGTATCTCTGTGATTCAGGCGGCTCAGGCACTAACATACATCAGTTCACGTGTGAGGCGCCCGCTACGCTGTCTCACAGGCACAATCCCATTGCAAGCTCAGTGCTTTATCACCTTGACGACCTGTAATTTGTCGCACTTCAATGCCAGCTGTTTTGGCACGAACAAACTGGTTCACAGTCTTTGTGTGGGTTTTTCCACCTGCTTTCCAGCAAACTGAGACGCTGCTGCAATGTTAGCCTTTTCTGTTATGTCAAAGGCTTGAACAATAAAGGTTTTCAGACGCTCCTTTGAGGGGAACGGGCAGACAGATGAGAAGCCGCGAGCAGCTTAAAGAGGGAGGATCCATCAATTTACTGCCCTCTGCCAAGCACCCCCACCTCCCTGTCACCAATACCTCTCACAAACAAACAAACAGTTCCTCCACCCACCAGTACTCATGACTCAAGGACTGACTGATGCAGGAATCAGCCATTAGCAACGAGACACGAGGAGCGTCTCAGCAGCAAATCAATGGACTCTTGCTCATTGTGTTTGGCTGCCAGGAACACTCGAGCCAAGCTCTCCAAGAGAAACAAAATCAAACAAAGCAAGCAGGCCTGGAGCTTTCTGGAAGGATTCTGACACAAGCAACCCATGAGATGAAAAATGTTACCCCGATACAGCTTCACTTCCTAAAAAACAACAGACGTGGAGCAATAAAAACTATGAGTTTGTGGTTTGTTTGCTTTTGATTCTAGCTCATCAGATTTTCTACCTTCTGTTCGTGTCATGGTCATATCCACACCATATTGTCCAGTGACTCAGCCGCACTGTTTATATTTCTGCTGGTGTCTGTGCCACAAAACAGCTACAGTTCCAACAATCAACCAATTTTTCATGAAAGATTTTTAAGAAAACTTCAAAGAAAACAATTTAAACCTGTCTGTGTCTGTGCATGGACAACCGATTGACTGTACATGACAACTGGACAGCTAATCATTCTATTGGTCAGAAAAGCCATTCTTGCTCTGATAAATTTTTTAACATCTTGATAATCTTCATTTTTTCACGATTTTTTTTTTCTGTAGTTCAAGTTATTCACATTATAAATTGACCAATCAGATGCTTCAATAAAAGTAGGTCGAGTCTGCTGGCCCCTACATCCAGTGTTCAAAACATTTGACAGATTTTGTGTATCCCGCTTTCAAGTGGTAGGGGTGCACCCCTTTCAACAAGCTCACTCTTGATTGGTGAGAGTGGTTGCCATAGAATGTTAATTCAAATCAACTTGAATCAATCACTGCTTACTGATGAGTTATGGCTCCAACATGGTGGCATTTGTATCACAAAAATAATGGTGACTGAATTGACTTCATTGGATTGGAGTAAGCCATTTTCTATGGGTGATGTCACACTCACTCACCGCCATGCTTTTAAATGGCAAATCATTGTAACACAATGCATTTGCGGTCTGTGTTCGTCACTCTAGTGAGCATCAATGCATGCTAGTTTTTTGCAGAGTTTTGTGGGAGATTTCTAGGACACAGAATTGTAGAATAACAGATTCTAAAACCCTAATAAAAATGGTTAACATCCAGTGTAGTGCACTGGTGAGTCGTGGGTGAATTCAGACAAAGCCTTTATGTTTAGAACATTCTCAGTTAACAGAAATAAATGTTAACGTAAAGGTTCACCTCTGTACAGCTGAAGGATTGCTCATGGCTCCTTTCAATCAGTTTCAGAAACAATCTTTTTTGTTTCACATTTTACATATCCAGTCCATCAGACAGGATTAGAAATAAACAGTATTTCAAATACTATTGGCTTTAAACTCTTGTCACCTTAAATAGTCTTCCAACAAAATGTCTGTGACAGTGACACAGTTGCACCCCAGTGAGTTCAAACCCTGACTGACGTTTTCTCAGCAGTTTAACAGCTATGTTTCTACTGTAACTTCCTCAACCGAGTCTGCTTATGAAACATTTTTCTCTGCTTTTCCTTAATCGGGGCTAAGCTGAAAGGCATCAGAAGTTTATTGCCTCCCTCCTGCAGCAACAGATCAGTTCATCTGTTTTTCTGTCAAGAAACCGCAAAGATTTCATGTATAAAATGACCAACCATCAATTATTCTTCTCCATTAAGAAGAAACTGAACTGAAATTGATTTTGCTAAAGATATAAGTATCAAAAGAAAACACGGAAAAGCATCTTTGACTGTATATTTAGAGGGAAAAACATGTTTAAAGGATGAAAGATTTGATGTTTGGAAATCTGAAGCCACTTCCATCACACAGAAAAATATGACCTGTCGTGATGGCTCTGATGCACACTCACATCCACACCTAGTCACAATTTAGAGTAACCACACAGAAAGGTCCCCAATTGGTGACACTTTTTCAAGTCCCCCAGCCGGGACTTGCACCAGGGGCCTTGAGGCAAGACAGCTAATCACTGATCCACCGTGCAACCAGTTATTCATCTTATTCAAAATGGATTTTTTTTTTTGGTAAAAGATGAGTATTTAGAAGCATAAAAAAATCTAGATTAAATAACCATAAAGTTTGTCGCAAATAAGCGACAGCAGGCATCTTAAAATAACAAAAAACTACCTGTTTCTAACTTTAGTGTAAAACGACTTTTTTCACGCAACAGTCATTTCCAATACTTACACTCTGAGTCTGACCCTTCAACTGAGGAAATATGCAGCACAGATGTTCATTTACATTTGTTCATTGCACATCTGACCTTAGATTGGTACATTTTTGCAAGATTGTCGGCCAAAAAAGACAATCCAGCCCAAGATGGTCTTTATGAACAAGAATGGGATGGTGCTCGATCTCTGACCCTTCTTACAATAAACTAATGTTTGAAAAGGGTTCCCAGTTATATATTGAAAATACAGTACATCGACTGGGAGTGGAGGAATATGGATAGTGCTTTGGGTGCATTTTGAGTTTAACCAGTTTGTGGGAGGAACGCCTATGTTGGCACCAAGTAGTTAATATGCAGCTTCTCCTCTCTACGAATATCCAAAGGCCCAGATAACCCAAAAACATGCAGCATCTGTACAAATTAAGCCACATTCGGGTGCTGTGACTAAGAATTTATACATAAACAAGAGAGATGGATGGACATGAGGAAGGAGAAAGAGTTTCTTCCAAAAGGACTACAAAGATGGAAAATTCCATGGGAAAAATGGAACAGAAATTAGGAGAAAAAGGAGGAGCACATTGTACGACGCATGTTAGTCAATATGACAATTCCACCAATCACAATACTGACTAGAGGCATAAATAAAAATCAAGCCATTGTGAGTATTTGTAACTAAAAATAACACTAAGGCACACAGGTCTCCTGATGCAGATCTCCCAAAGTGCATCTCTTCTGAGGCAGGTCACCTGACGCAGGTGTCATAAAGTGGGCCTCCTGACGCAGGTGTCATAAAGTGGGCCTCCTGACGCAGGTCCTCTGACACAGGTTTTCTGACTTAGGTCCCCTGACACAGGTCTCCTGACGCAGATCTCCTGAAGTGTGTCTCATGAGGTCGGTCCCCGATGCAGGTGTCATAAAGTGGGCCTCCTGACGCAGGTCTCCTGACGCAGGTCCCCTGACGCAGGTCTCCTGATGTAGGTCTCCTAAAGTGGATTCCAGTGAAGCAGGTCTCTTTACAAATGTCTCCTAAAGCAGGTCCCCTGCCACAGGTGTCATTAAGTGGGCCTCCTGACGCAGGTCCCCTGACGCAGGTCTCCTGATGCAGGTGTCCTGACGCAAATCTCCTAAAGTGTGTCTCCTGATGTAGGTCCCCTTACGCAGGTGTCATAAAGTGAGCCTCCTGACATAGGTGTTATAAAGTGGGTCTCCTGACACATGTGTTATAAATTGGGCCTCTTGACACAGGTCCCCTGACGCAGGTGTTATAAGGTGGGGCTTCTGACGCAGGTGTCATGAAGTGGGCCTCCTGATGCATGTCCCCTGACAGTGGTCTCCTGATGCAGGTGTCCTAAAGTGGATTGCTCTGACGCAGGTCTGCTTTTACAAGTCTCCTAAAGGAGGTCCCCTGACACACGTCTCCTGACGCAAATCTCCTAAAGTGCGTCTCCTGAGGTAGGTCCCCTGACACACGTCTCCTGACGCAAATCTCCTAAAGTGCGTCTCCTGAGGTAGGTCCCCTGACGCAGGTCTCCTGATGCAGGTCTCCTAAATTGGATTCCACTGACGCAGGTCTACTTTCACAGGTGTCTTAAAGCAGGTCCCCTTGACACAGATCTCCATACGCAGGTCCCCTGACACAGGTCTTCTGACGCAGATCTCCTTAAGTGCGTCTCATGAGGTAATGTCCCCTGACGCAGGTGTATTGAAGTGGGCCTCCTGACGCAGGTCCTCTGACGCAGGTCTCATGATGCAGGTCTCCTAAATTGGATTCCACTGACACAGGTCTACTTTCACAGGTGTCTTAAAGCAGGTCCCCTTGACACAGATCTCCATACACAGGTCCCCTGACACAGGTCTTCTGACGCAGATCTCCTAAAGTGCGTCTCATGAGGTAATGTCTCCTGACGCAGGTGTATTGAAGTGGGCCTCCTGACGCAGGTCCTCTGACGCAGGTCTCCTGATGCAGGTCTCCTAAATTGGATTCCACTGACGCAGGTCTACTTTCACAGGTGTCTTAAAGCAGGTCCCCTTGACACAGATCTCCATACGCAGGTCCCCTGACACAGGTCTTCTGACGCAGATCTCCTTAAGTGCGTCTCATGAGGTAATGTCCCCTGACGCAGGTGTATTGAAGTGGGCCTCCTGACGCAGGTCCTCTGACGCAGGTCTCCTGATGCAGGTCTCCTTAATTGGATTCCACTGATACAGGTCCCCTGACACAGGTCTCATGATCTAGGTCTCCTAAAGTGCATCTCCTGAGGTAGGTCCCCTCACGCAGGTGTTATAAGGTGGGGCTTCTGATGCAGGTGTCATAAAGTGGGCCTCCTGATGCAGGTCCGCTGACAGTGGTCTCCTGATGCAGGTGTCCTAAAGTGGATTGCTCTGACGCAGGTCTCCTTTTACAGGTCTCCTAAAGGAGATCCCCTGACACAATTCTCCTGACGCAGATGTCCTAAAGTGCATCTCCTGAGGTAGGCCCCCTGACGCAGGTCTCCTGATGCAGGTGTCCTAAAGTGGGCCTCCTGACGGAGGTCCCCTATACCAGGTCTCATAATGCAGGTGTCCTAATGAGGATTCCACTGACACAGGTCTCCGTTCACAGGTGTCTTAAAGCAGGTCCCCTTGACACAAATCTCCATATGCGGGTCCCCTGACACAGATCTCGTGACGCAGATCTCCTAAAGTGCGTCTCATGAGGTAAGGTCCCCTGACGCAGGTGTATTAAAATGGGCCTCCTGACGCAGGTCCTCTGACGCAGGTCTCCTGATGCAGGTCTCCTAAATTGGATTCCACTGACGCAGGTCTCCTTTCACAGGTCACCTAACACAGGTCCCCTGACACAGGTTTCATGACGCAGATCTCCTAAAGTGCGTCTCTTGAGGTAGGTCCTCTGTTGCAGGTGTCATAAAGTGGGCCTCCTGACGCAGGTGTTATAAAGGGGGCTTCCTGACGCTGGTCCCCTGACACAGGTCTCCTGACACAGATCTCCTGAAGTGCGTATCATGGCGTCGGTCCCCGATGCAGGTGTCATGAAGTGGGCCTACTGACGCATGTTCCCTGACGCAGGTCTCCTGACATAGGTCTCCCAAAGTGGATTCCAGTGACGCGGGTCTCTTTACACATGTCTCCTAAAGCAGGTCCTCTGACACAAGTCTCCTGACGCATATCTCCTAAAGTGCAGGTCTCCTAAAGTGGATTCCATGGACACAGGTCTCCTATCGCAGGTCTCCCAAAGCAGATCTCCTAAAGTGTGTCTTCTGAAGTAGGTTCCCTGACGCAGGTGTTATAAGGTGTGCCTTTTGACGCAGATGTCTAGAAGTGGCCCTCCTGACGCAGGTCCCCTGACGCAGGTCCCCTGACACAGCTCTCCTGACGCATATTTCTTAAAGTGCATCTCCTGACGCAGGTCCCCTGACAGTGGTCTGCTGATGCTGGTGTCCTAAAGTGGATTCCCCTGACGCAGGTCTCGTTTCAAAGGTCTCTTAAAGCAGGTCCCCTGACACAGGTCTAATGACTTAGGTCTCCTAAAGTGCATCTCCTGAGGTAGGTCCCCTGACGCAGGTGTTATATGGTGGGGCTTCTGATGCAGGTGTCATAAAGTGGGCCTCCTGATGCAGGTCCCCTGACAGTGGTCTCCTGATGCAGGTGTCCTAAAGTGGATTGCTCTGACCTAGGTCTCCTTTTACAGGTCTCCTAAAGGAGGTCCCCTGACACACGTTTCCTGACGCAAATCTCCTAAACTGCGTCTCCTGAGGTTGGTCCCCTGACACAGGTCCCCTGATGCAGGGGTCCTAAAGTGGGCCTCCTGACGGAGGTCTCCTATAGCAGGTCTCATAATGCAGGTGTCCTAATGAGGATTCCACTGACGCAGGTCTCCGTTCACAGGTGTCTTAAAGCAGGTCCCTTTGACACAGATCTCCATACGCAGGTCCCCTGACACAGGTCCCCAGACACAGGTCTCCTGACGCAGATCTCCTAAAGTGAGTCTCATGAGGTAATGTCCCCTGACGTAGGTGTCATAAAGTGGGCCTCCTGACGCAGGTCCTTTGACGCAGGTCTCCTGATGCAGGTCTCCTACATTGGATTCCACTGACGCAGGTCTCCTTTCACAGGTCACCTAACGCAGGTCCCCTGACACAGGTTTCCTGACGCAGATCTCCTTAAGTGCTTCTCCTGAGGTAGGTCCCCTGTTGCAGGTGTCATAAAGTGAGCCTCCTGACATAGGTGTTATTAAGTGGGTCTCCTGACACATGTGTTATAAATTGGGCCTCTTGACACAGGTCCACTGACGCAGGTCTCCTGATGCAGGTTTCCTAAATTGGATTCCACCGACTCAGGTCACCTTACACAGGTCTCCTAAAGCAGCTCTCCTGACACAGGTCTCCTGACGCAGATCTCTTAAAGTGCGCTTCCTGAAATAGGCCCGCTGACGCAGATGTCATAAAGTGGGCCTCCTGATGCAGGTCCGCTGACAGTGGTCTCCTGATGCAGGTGTCCTAAAGTGGATTGCTCTGACGCAGGTCTCCTTTTACAGGTCTCCTAAAGGAGATCCCCTGACACAATTCTCCTGACGCAGATGTCCTAAAGTGCATCTCCTGAGGTAGGCCCCCTGACGCAGGTCTCCTGATGCAGGTGTCCTAAAGTGGGCCTCCTGACGGAGGTCCCCTATACCAGGTCTCATAATGCAGGTGTCCTAATGAGGATTCCACTGACACAGGTCTCCGTTCACAGGTGTCTTAAAGCAGGTCCCCTTGACACAAATCTCCATATGCGGGTCCCCTGACACAGATCTCGTGACGCAGATCTCCTAAAGTGCGTCTCATGAGGTAAGGTCCCCTGACGCAGGTGTATTAAAATGGGCCTCCTGACGCAGGTCCTCTGACGCAGGTCTCCTGATGCAGGTCTCCTAAATTGGATTCCACTGACGCAGGTCTCCTTTCACAGGTCACCTAACGCAGGTCCCCTGACACAGGTTTCATGACGCAGATCTCCTAAAGTGCGTCTCTTGAGGTAGGTCCTCTGTTGCAGGTGTCATAAAGTGGGCCTCCTGACGCAGGTGTTATAAAGGGGGCTTCCTGACGCTGGTCCCCTGACACAGGTCTCCTGACACAGATCTCCTGAAGTGCGTATCATGGCGTCGGTCCCCGATGCAGGTGTCATGAAGTGGGCCTACTGACGCATGTTCCCTGACGCAGGTCTCCTGACATAGGTCTCCCAAAGTGGATTCCAGTGACGCAGGTCTCTTTACACATGTCTCCTAAAGCAGGTCCTCTGACACAAGTCTCCTGACGCATATCTCCTAAAGTGCAGGTCTCCTAAAGTGGATTCCATGGACACAGGTCTCCTATCGCAGGTCTCCCAAAGCAGATCTCCTAAAGTGTGTCTTCTGAAGTAGGTTCCCTGACGCAGGTGTTATAAGGTGTGCCTTTTGACGCAGATGTCTAGAAGTGGCCCTCCTGACGCAGGTCCCCTGACGCAGGTCCCCTGACACAGCTCTCCTGACGCATATTTCTTAAAGTGCATCTCCTGACGCAGGTCCCCTGACAGTGGTCTGCTGATGCTGGTGTCCTAAAGTGGATTCCCCTGACGCAGGTCTCGTTTCAAAGGTCTCTTAAAGCAGGTCCCCTGACACAGGTCTAATGACTTAGGTCTCCTAAAGTGCATCTCCTGAGGTAGGTCCCCTGACGCAGGTGTTATATGGTGGGGCTTCTGATGCAGGTGTCATAAAGTGGGCCTCCTGATGCAGGTCCCCTGACAGTGGTCTCCTGATGCAGGTGTCCTAAAGTGGATTGCTCTGACCTAGGTCTCCTTTTACAGGTCTCCTAAAGGAGGTCCCCTGACACACGTTTCCTGACGCAAATCTCCTAAACTGCGTCTCCTGAGGTTGGTCCCCTGACACAGGTCCCCTGATGCAGGGGTCCTAAAGTGGGCCTCCTGACGGAGGTCTCCTATAGCAGGTCTCATAATGCAGGTGTCCTAATGAGGATTCCACTGACGCAGGTCTCCGTTCACAGGTGTCTTAAAGCAGGTCCCTTTGACACAGATCTCCATACGCAGGTCCCCTGACACAGGTCCCCAGACACAGGTCTCCTGACGCAGATCTCCTAAAGTGAGTCTCATGAGGTAATGTCCCCTGACGTAGGTGTCATAAAGTGGGCCTCCTGACGCAGGTCCTTTGACGCAGGTCTCCTGATGCAGGTCTCCTACATTGGATTCCACTGACGCAGGTCTCCTTTCACAGGTCACCTAACGCAGGTCCCCTGACACAGGTTTCCTGACGCAGATCTCCTTAAGTGCTTCTCCTGAGGTAAGTCCCCTGTTGCAGGTGTCATAAAGTGAGCCTCCTGACATAGGTGTTATTAAGTGGGTCTCCTGACACATGTGTTATAAATTGGGCCTCTTGACACAGGTCCACTGACGCAGGTCTCCTGATGCAGGTTTCCTAAATTGGATTCCACCGACTCAGGTCACCTTACACAGGTCTCCTAAAGCAGCTCTCCTGACACAGGTCTCCTGACGCAGATCTCTTAAAGTGCGCTTCCTGAAATAGGCCCGCTGACGCAGATGTCATAAAGTGGCCCTCCTGACGCAGATCACCTGACGCAGTTCCCTTGACGCAGGTTTCCTGATGCAGGTGTCCTAAAGTGGATACCCCTACATAGCTCTCCTGACGCATATCTCCTAAAGAGCATCTCCTGAGGTAGGTCCCCTGACGCAGGTGTCATAAAGTGGGCCTCCTGACGCAGGTCCCCTGATGCAGGTCACCTGATATAGGTGTTCTAAAGTGGATTTCCCTGATGCAGGTCTCGTTTCAGAGGTCTCCTAAAGCAGGTCCCCTGACACAGGTCTCATGACGTAGGTCTCCTAAAGTGCGTCTCCTGAGGTAGGTCCCCTGACGCAGGTGTTATAAGGTGGGGCTTCTGACGCAGGTGTCATAAAGTGGGCCTCCTGATGCAAGTCCCCTGACACAGGTTTACTGATGCAGGTGTCCTAAAGTGGATTCCTCTGATGCAGGTCTCCTTTCACATATCTCCTAAAGCAGGTCCCCTGCCACAGGTGTCATTAAGTGGGCCTCCTGACGCAGGTCTCCTGATGCAGGTGTCCTGACGCAAATCTCCTAAAGTGTGTCTCCTGATGTAGGTCCCCTTACGCAGGTGTCATAAATGAGCCTCCTGACATAGGTGTTATAAAATGGGTCTCCTGACACGTCTTATAAATTGGGCCTCTCGACACAGGTCCCATGATGCAGGTCTCCTGATGCAGGTCTCCAAAATTGGATTCCACTGACGCAGGTCACCTTACACAGATCTCCTAAAGCAGCTCCCCTGACACAGGTCTCCTGACGCAGATCTCCTAAAATGCGCTTCCTAATATAGGCCCACTGACGCAGATGTCATAAAGTGGATTCCCCTGACGCAGGTCTCCTTTCACAGGTCTCCTAAAGCAGGTCACCTGAAATAGGTCTCCTGATGCATATCTCCTATAGTGTTTCTCCTGAGGTAGGTCCACTGACGCAGGTGTTGTAAGGTGGGCCTCCTGACGCAGGTGTCATAAATTGGGCCTCCTGACGCAGGTCCCCTGATGCAGGTCACCTGATATAGGTGTTTTAAAGTGGATTCCCCTGACGCAGGTCTCGTTTCAAAGGTCTCCTAAAGCAGGTCCCCTTGACACAGATCTCCATACGCAGGTCCCCTGACACAGGTCTCCTGACGCAGATCTCCTAAAGTGTGTCTCATGAGGTAATGTCCCCTGTTGCAGGTGTCATAAAGTGGGCCTCCTGACGCAGGTGTTATAAAGGGGGTCTCCTGACGCTGGTCCCCTGACACAGGTTTTCTGACTTAGGTCCCCTGACACAGATCACCTGACGCAGATCTCCTGAAGTGCGTCTCATGATGTCGGTCCCCGATGCAGGTGTCATAAAGTGGGCCTCCTGACGCATGTCCCCTGACGCAGGTCTCCTGACGTAGGTCTCCTATAGTGGATTCCAGTGACATGGGTCTCTTTACACATGTCTCCTAAACCAGGTCCTCTGACACAAGTCTCCTGACGCATATCTCCTAAAGTGCAGGTCTCCTAAAGTGGATTCCATGGACACAAGTCTCCTATTGCAGGTCTCCCAAAGCAGATCTCCTAAAGTGCCTCTTCTGAAGTAGGTTCCCTGATGCAGGTGTTATAAGGTGTACCTTTTGACGCAGATGTCATAAAGTGGCCCTCCTGACGCAGATCACCTGACGCAGGTCTCCTAATTCAGGTGTCCTAAAGTGGATTCCCCTTACACAGGTATCCTGAAGCAGGTCCCCTGACACAGCTTTCCTGACACATATCTCCTAAAGTGCATCTCCTGAGGTAGGTCCCCTGATGCAGGTGTTATACGTTGGGCCTCCTGACGCAGGTGTCATAAAGTGGGCCTCTTGACGCTGGTCCCCTGATGCAGGTCACCTGATATAGGTGTTTTAAAGAGGATTTCCCTGACGCAGGTCTCCTTTTACAGGTCTCCTAAAGCAGCTCCCCTGACACAGGTCTCCTGACGCAGATCTCCTAAAGTGCGCTTCCTGAAATAGGCCCGCTGACACAGATAACATAAAGTGGGCCTCCTGACGCAGGTCCCCTGACAGTGTCCTGATGCAGGTGTCCTAAAGTGGATTCCTCTGATGCAGGTCTCCTTTCACATATCTCCTAAAGCAGGTCCCCTGCCACAGGTGTCATTAAGTGGGCCTCCTGACGCATGTTCCCTGACGCAGGTCTCCTGATGCAGGTGTCCTGACGCAAATCTCCTAAAGTGTGTCTCCTGATGTAGGTCCCCTTACGCAGGTGTCATAAATGAGCCTCCTGACATAGGTGTTATAAAATGGGTCTCCTGACACGTCTTATAAATTGGGCCTCTCGACACAGGTCCCATGATGCAGGTCTCCTGATGCAGGTCTCCAAAATTGGATTCCACTGACGCAGGTCACCTTACACAGATCTCCTAAAGCAGCTCCCCTGACACAGGTCTCCTGACGCAGATCTCCTAAAATGCGCTTCCTAATATAGGCCCACTGACACAGATGTCATAAAGTGGATTCCCCTGACGCAGGTCTCCTTTCACAGGTCTCCTAAAGCAGGTCACCTGAAATAGGTCTCCTGATGCATATCTCCTATAGTGTTTCTCCTGAGGTAGGTCCACTGACGCAGGTGTTGTAAGGTGGGCCTCCTGACGCAGGTGTCATAAATTGGGCCTCCTGACGCAGGTCCCCTGATGCAGGTCACCTGATATAGGTGTTTTAAAGTGGATTCCCCTGACGCAGGTCTCGTTTCAAAGGTCTCCTAAAGCAGGTCCCCTTGACACAGATCTCCATACGCAGGTCCCCTGACACAGGTCTCCTGATGCAGATCTCCTAAAGTGTGTCTCATGAGGTAATGTCCCCTGTTGCAGGTGTCATAAAGTGGGCCTCCTGACGCAGGTGTTATAAAGGGGGTCTCCTGACGCTGGTCCCCTGACACAGGTTTTCTGACTTAGGTCCCCTGACACAGATCACCTGACGCAGATCTCCTGAAGTGCGTCTCATGATGTCGGTCCCCGATGCAGGTGTCATAAAGTGGGCCTCCTGACGCATGTCCCCTGACGCAGGTCTCCTGACGTAGGTCTCCTATAGTGGATTCCAGTGACATGGGTCTCTTTACACATGTCTCCTAAACCAGGTCCTCTGACACAAGTCTCCTGACGCATATCTCCTAAAGTGCAGGTCTCCTAAAGTGGATTCCATGGACACAAGTCTCCTATCGCAGGTCTCCCAAAGCAGATCTCCTAAAGTGCCTCTTCTGAAGTAGGTTCCCTGATGCAGGTGTTATAAGGTGTACCTTTTGACGCAGATGTCATAAAGTGGCCCTCCTGACGCAGATCACCTGACGCAGGTCTCCTAATTCAGGTGTCCTAAAGTGGATTCCCCTTACACAGGTATCCTGAAGCAGGTCCCCTGACACAGCTTTCCTGACACATATCTCCTAAAGTGCATCTCCTGAGGTAGGTCCCCTGATGCAGGTGTTATACGTTGGGCCTCCTGACGCAGGTGTCATAAAGTGGGCCTCTTGACGCTGGTCCCCTGATGCAGGTCACCTGATATAGGTGTTTTAAAGAGGATTTCCCTGACGCAGGTCTCCTTTTACAGGTCTCCTAAAGCAGCTCCCCTGACACAGGTCTCCTGACGCAGATCTCCTAAAGTGCGCTTCCTGAAATAGGCCCGCTGACACAGATAACATAAAGTGGGCCTCCTGACGCAGGTCCCCTGACAGTGTCCTGATGCAGGTGTCCTAAAGTGGATTCCCCTGACGCAGGTCTCCTTTCATAGGTCTCCTAAAGCAGTTCACCTGAAATAAGTCTCCTGATGCATATCTCCTATAGTGTTTCTCCTGAGGTAGGTCCCCTGACACAGCTGTTATAAGGTGGGCCTCCTGACGCAGGTGTCATAAAGTGGGCCTCCTGACGCTGGTCCCCTGATGCAGGTCGCCTGATATAGGTTTTTCAAAGAGGATTTCCCTGACGCAGGTCTCGTTTCACAGGTCTCCTAAAGCAGGTCTCCTGACACAGGTCTCATGACGTATGTCTCCTAAAGTGCGCTTCCTGAAATAGGCCCACTGATGCAGATGTCATAAAGTGGGCCTCCTGACGCAGGTCCCCTGACAGTGGTCTCCTGATGCAGGTGTCCTAAAGTGGATTCCCCTGACGCAGGTCTCCTTTCACAGGTCTCCTAAAGCAGGTCACCTGAAATAGGTCTCCTGATGCATATCTCCTATAGTGTTTCTCCTGATGTCGGTCCCCTGACGCAGGTGTTATAAGGTGGGCCTCCTGACGCAGGTGTCATAAAGTGGGCCTCCTGATGCAGGTCCCCTGACAGTGGTCTCCTCATGCAGGTGTCCTAAAGTGGATTGCTCTGACGCAGGTTTCCTTTTACAGGTCTCCTAAAGGAGGTCCCCTGACACACGTTTCCTGACACAAATCTCCTAAAGTGGGCCTCCTGACGGAGCTCCCCTATAGCAGGTCTCATAATGCAGGTGTCCTAATGAGGATTCCACTGACGCAGGTCTCCGTTCACAGGTGTCTTAAAGTAGGTCCCCTTGACACAGATCTCCATACGCAGGTCCCCTGACACAGGTTTGCTGACGCAGATCTCCTAAAGTGCGTTTCATGAGGTAATGTCCCCTGACGCAGGTGTCATAAAGTGGGCCTCCTATCACAGGTCTCCCAAAGCAGATCTCCTAAAGTGCCTCTTCTGAAGTAGGTTCCCTGACGCAGGTGTTTATAAGGCGTGCCTTTTGACGCAGATGTCATAAAGTGGCCCTCCTGACGCAGGTCTCCTGATGCAGGTGTCCTAAAGTGGATTCCCCTGACACAGGTCTCCTAAAGCAGGTCCAGCTCTCCTGACGCATATCTTCTAAAGTTAATCTCCTGAGGTGGTTCCCTTGACGCAGGTGTTATACGTTGGGCCTCCTGACGCAGGTGTCATAAAGTGGGCCTCCTGACGCTGGTCCCCTGATGCAGGTCACCTGATATAGGTGTTCTAAAGTGGATTTCCCTGATGCAGGTCTCGTTTCACAGGTCTCCTATAGCAGGTCCCCTTATACAGATCTCATGACGTAGGTCTCCGAAAGTGCGTCTTCTGAGGTAGGTCACCTGACGCAGGTGTCATAAAGTGGGCCTCCTGACGCAGGTGTCATAAAGTGGATCTCCTGACGCAGGTTCTCTGACGCAGGTCTCCTTATGCAGGTCTCCTAAATTGGATTCCACTCGCGCAGGTCCCCTGACACAGGTTACCTGACGCAGATCTCCAAAATTGCATGTCCTGAAGTAGGTCCCCTGACACAGGTGTTATAAGGTGGGCCTCCTGACGCAGGTGTCATAAAGTTGGCCTCCTGACACAGGTCCCCTGATTCAGGTCTCCTCATTCAAGTCTCCTTTATTGGATTCCACTAACGCAGGTCTCCTTACACAGGTCTCCTAAAGCAGCTCCCCTGCCACAGGTCTCCTGACGCAGATCTCCAAAAGTGCGCTTCCTAAGATAGGCCCCCTGACGCAGATGTCATAAAGTGGTCCTCTTGACACAGGTCCCCTGATGCAGGTCTCCTGATGCAGGTCTCCTGATGCAGGTCTCCTAATTTGGATTCCACTGACGCAGGTCACCTTACACAGGTCTCCTAAAGCAGCTCCCCTGACACAGGTCTCCTGACGCACATCTCCTAAAGTGCGCTTCCAGAGATAGGCCTGCTGATGCAGATGTCATAAAGTGGGCCTCCTGACGCAGGTCCCCTGACAGTGGTCTCCTGATGCAGGTGTCCTAAAGTGGATTCCTCTGACGCAGGTCTCCTAAAGGAGGTCCCCTGACACAGGTGTCCTGACGCAAATCTCCTAAAGTGTGTCTTGTGAGGTAGGTCCCCTGACGCAGGTCTCCTGATGCAGATGTCCTAAAGAGGATCCCACTGACGCAGTTCTCCTTTCACAGGTCTCCTTCCACAGGCCCCACTGACACAGCTCACCTGACGCATATCTCCTAAAGTGCATATCCTGAGGTAGGTCCCCTGACGCAGGTCTCCTTACGCAGGTCCCCTGATGCAGGTTTCCCGTCGCAGGTCACCTGACGCAGGTCTTCTGATGCAGGTCTCCTGAGGCAGGTACCCTGGGGCAGGTCTCCTAAAGAGGGTCTCCTGACGCAGACCTTCTTACACGGGGGCAGCAAATGGACTTTGTGATGGGGGGGGTGGAGCTTAACATTTATGACAATGGGTGGAGATTAGCATTCTTGATGGGAACAGAGCATGAACTTTGTTACAGGGGACGGAGCTTAGCATTTGTGATGGGGATGAAGCCAGGAATTCGTTACAGGGGGGAAACCTGGTCCTTATGAAGGGGGCGGAGCCCTGTCTTTGTGATGGGGCAGAGCTTAGGATTTGCGGTGGGCCGGAGGCTGGACTTTGTGACATGGGCGGAGCCTGGACTCTTTGACAGGGTAGGAGCTTGGCATTTGTGAAACATGATTTTATCTAAAAACGACTGAAAAGCACGCTTTGTCACTTTTGTTCAATAAACAGTTTGTTTTGTGAAAAATCAAAAGTTGAAGTCGAAACAGTAAGAATGACAACATGACTGTAATGACAAGGCTGAGATGTGTGGATCCATGTGCAAACAGGGTCTAATGAAACAGCACAGGAGGATGAGACAAGCTGTGGTCAAGGACAGCCGAGGGTCAATAACACAAGGAGCAAGGCGAGAGGCGCAAATACAGGCAGAGATCAGAAACCAGGCAAATATCTAAATGCAATGCTAAGTGGGAACGAGAGGGAAACCAGTTCAAGACTACGCACAGAGGATAGAGACTGGGGCTGTGTCCAAATCGATGCCCTAATCCCTAACTATTAAAAAAACTATATAGTAGTGCCCTGGATTTTTAAAGTAATTCGAACACCATGCTCACTGCTTTTTGGTTGGCGTTCTTCTTCGGGTGTTGTTAATATGGCAGATGACAAACAACAGAATGGTTGCATTATCACGACCACCTGTTCTAGAGGTGATCTACTTTCATACGCCAATTATCACGTCGTCGTTTTGCCCAAGTAAAAACCTAATAAATGTGAACATATTACAAAGGCAATTTATAAATGTACAGTGTTCTCATTCATTTTTGGAATAAATTAATGTACTGTGTTCTGATGTTAAAAACAACCTGGCTGGTTTTTAAAAAATTAAATTGCATACATTTTTGTGAAGAAACGTAACTGTTTTTGCTCAGAAATTAACTGATAAATAACTAGTCCATTGCAATGTTTATTTTTATTTTCGCACAGCTGAGCCATTTACACGCTTGTGCGAGGCAGCACTTTTTTTGTACTTCTTACTGGTACTTCTTACTGGTACTTCTTACTTCTTACTGGTACTTCTTACTGGTACTTCTTACTTATTACTGGTACTTCTTGGAAGGTACTAAATACCTTCCAATATTAATCTTTTTTTTAACTAAATTAAACAGTTTTTAGTTCGATCAAACTGAAAAAGATCTGAAATGAAGCACAGAGGCAAGTTTTAGCAGACGTCTCAGATTACTCAGGGTTACGCCATCTGCTGGGCAAGAGTTTAATATTTTTTTCCAACATTGGATTATGATTTTATTCTGATTATTATATTTTATAATTACACACATGGACAAAATTGTTGGTACCCCTCAGTTAAAGAAGGAAAAACCCTCAATTCTCACTGAAATCACTTGAAACTTACAAAAGTAACACTAAATAAAAATTTATTGAAAATTAAATAATCAAAATCAGCCATCACTTTTGAATTGCTGATTAACATAATTATTTAAAAAAAACAAACTAATGAAACAGGCCTGGACAAAAATTATGGTACCTCTATAAAAGATTGAAAACTATTTGACCAGACTGACATGATTAACTCAGGTGTGTCTTTTAATTGACATCACAGGTGTTACCAAACTCATAATCAGTCAGTCTGCCTATTTAAAGGGAGACAAGTAGTCACTCTGCTGTTTGGTGAAAAGGTGTGTACCACACTGAACATGGACAACAGAAAGCGAAGGAGAGAACTGTCCCAGGACATCCGAAAAAAAATGATAGATAAACATCTTAAAGGTAAAGGCTATAAGACCATCTCTAAACAGCTTGAACTTCCTGTGACAACAGTGGCTCATATTATTCAGAAGTTCAAGACCCACGGACAGTAGCCAACCTCTCTGGACGTGGCCGCAAGAGGAAAATTGATGACAAATTGAAGAGACGGATCGTTCGAATTGTATCCAAAGAGCCCAGAACAACCTCCAAAGAAATTAAAGGTGAACTCAAAGGCCAAGGTACATCAGTGTCAGATCGCATCATTCGTCGTTGTTTGAGCCAAAGTGGACTTCATGGGAGACGACCAAGGAGGACACCACTGCTGAAAAACAATCATAACAGGACAGGTGAGACCAAGCTGGAGCTTTTTGGTAAGGCACATCAACTCTATGCTCATAGACTCAAAAACCAAGAATACAAAGAAAAGAACACTGTCCCTACGGTGAACGTGGAGGAGGCTCAGTAATGTTTTGGGGCTGCTTTGCTGCATCTGGCACAGGGTGTCTTGAATGTGTGCAAGGTACAATGAAATCCGTAGACTATCAAGGCATTCTGGAGAGAAATGTGCTGCCTTGTGTCAGAAAGCTTGGTCACAGTCGCAGGTCATGGGTCTTCCAACAGGACAACGATCCAAAACACACAGCCACAAACACCCAAGAATGGCTGAGAGAAAAGCGTTGGACTATTCTAAAGTGGCCTTCCAGACCGGATCTGAATCCCATTGAACATCTGTGGAAGGAGCTGAAACATGCCATTTGGAGAAGACACCCATCAAACCTGAGACAACTGGAGCAGTTTGCTCATGAGGAGTGGGCCAAAATACCTGTTGACAGCTGCAGAACGCTCATTGACAAATACAGAAATCGCTTCATTGCAGTGATTGCCTCAAAAGGTTGTGCAACAAAATATTAAGTTATGGGTACCATCATTTTTGTCCAGGCCTGTTTCATTAGTTCGTTTTTTTTTAATAATTATGTTAATCAGCAATTCAAAAGTGATGGCTGATTTGATTATTTAATTTTCAATAAATTTTTATTTATTGTTACTTTTGTAAGTTTCAAGTGATTTCAGTGAGAATTGTGGGTTTTTCCTTCTTTAACTGAGGGGTACCAACAATTTTGTCCACGTGTGTATGCTAAAATGGAGTGTTTTGTCAAAATGATAAGTGGATGTCCCATGATGATGTGTGCTGTTTTCTTAATTAGTGTTGCTAATCCCGCTGTGTATTGTATGCCGGGTGGCTGTCTGGTTTCCAGTGAATCTAAAGGAGCACTGCAATACATGAACACCTTTCTGACTGTCTGAGGTTTGGGATGTTTCAAAATGGAAGATCTGTGTTCCGCTGACATTGCAGAACCTTGGGCAAAAACAGTGCATCCTAGGAAAATGACAGACTTTCTGCAGCACTGCAGCTTTTTCATGGACATTTTGAAGCCGTAGGCCCATAATCTTCTCAGAAATATGGACGAGGCCTGTAAACATCTCTGCTGTAGGTGTTGCCCAAAGCAGGTTGTTAACGTACTGCACCAACATACAGCCTTTAGGAGGAATCAGTTTCTAACATTGTCTTTAAAGCCTGATTAAAAATGCCCGGGCTACACTTAAAGCCTTGTGGTAGTCTTTGGTACTGCAACCTGCACCTCTCATAATAAAAAGCAAAGTATTTGCTGCTTTCAGGTGCCAAAGGGAGACAGAAAAATGTATTTACCAGATCTACAACAGTGAACCATTTATAGTTTGGGCCCAGTGAGGTCAAAATGCGATAAGGATCAGGAACTGGGAAAACTGGTGTCTTTGTAGCTTCATTAAAGTCTCTTCCATACCGTCATTGGCTTCTTTTGGCCAGGGGTATTGTTTTCTATATACAGGTTGTCGTCCATCTATGTCTAAAATAAAATATTTACAAAAAAGCCAAGGTCAAAAGGACCTTTAGACCAGAGACCTTCTGGTAAATGGTCCAACATAGCTTTAGCCATCTCATGATCTGAATGTTCACAGCCGTGGTCAAGTGTTAAGATTTTATGTTTTAAAACACAAACGTCTTTCGTGGTTACATTTATTTTATAAGCTTTACTGGAAGGAGAATACTGCACCTGCGGGACATCCGAGCTGAACCAGTCCTGTAGAGCGCTGAGACGTTTCACCATCGGACCTAACTCCCTAGCGTCTTTCCCTGGAGCTAAGGCCAAAGAAATGTGAGGCACAGCCCTGTCCTCCATTTTATACCATGGTGATTGTTCATCAGTTAATTTACAGTGAGCCGCTACCCCCTCTTCACCTATGTACACGTGGGTAGACATAACATGCCATCCAGACTCCTCAATTTCCCTAAATAGTTCCCTGTACACATCATCACCTTCTCTATCATAATACAGAGTACAATGTAGAGGGTCAATGGGAGGACAGTATGGAGCCAGAGATCGTATCCAAGGCTTCCACGCCTGGAAGACAGAATGAACCCCAGTCTGTTTTGTCAGGTTCCAAGAGAGCCAAATATATTGTAGCAACGCTACGAGGAAAGAGGCTGAGAGATCAGATGGCAGAACTCTGGCTTTTATTTTGGAACACAGAACAGTTAACATTGCACAGCGGTCATCCTTCTCTCCCCACTCCTCACTCAGGGTGCAGACATAAACAAACAACAGAGTAAACTAACTAGGACCAAAACAGGGTCAAACAAAGTACTAGACAACAGAACACTTGAACCCTAATCGGGCCAGAACCAGCAGAGGGAATTGTACCCCATAATCCCTTGCGCTGCCAGATCTGACAGCAGACCCAACGTGGGTGTGACCGTCACTACATAGCCCCCCTCTAAAGGGTCAGTCGTCCTCGACGACCCCATCTACCATAAAGTCATTCAGATAAGCGGGGCGCCGGCGCGAACACACCGGTCGTGCGCAGTCATTTAAGGATGTACTGGTTTCTGGCTTGTTCAAGTCCATATTAGTAGGTTCACCTGCTGTTCCAACAGTCTGTGGGGCAAGGGGCTGGTAAGGAGCCAGCCGGTCCTGATGGAGCACCACAGCTCGACCCCTTCCTGGCACACCCATCCTGTAGACCACGTCTGACAGTCGGTGTAGCACCTCACCGGGTCCCCGCCAATGGCTGTTAAACTTGGGAGAAACTCCCTTTTTCCGTTCAGGACAGTACACCCACACTCTGTCCCCAGGTGCAAACTCCTGGCCCCGGCACCGGCTGTCGTAAGCCCTCCTCTGCTGCACTCCAGCGCCAGCCTGTGCTCCGCGGGTGAATTCATGGATTTCGTGCAGACGGTCCTTGAGTCTGCGACAGTAATCCATTTCTTTTCCACCGGAGATCTCGGGTTCAGGTGGCGCCCCAAACACCAAGTCCACCGGTGTCCGGAGCTCCTGCCCAAACATAATTGCTGCAGGTGTGCACTGGCTTGACTCCTGAACTGCGGTGCGATAAGACCAAAGAGACAAAGGCAGAAAGCGGTCCCAGTCCCGCTGGTGGCTACTGGTCAAGATCGCCAGTTGTGTGGCCAGGGTACGGTTAAAGCGTTCCACCAGCCCGTCACTTTGAGGATGAAGTGGGGTGGTTCTTGTCTTTTGTATCCCCAAGCGACGGCAGACCTCACTGAAAACCTGGGACTCAAAGTTCCTGCCCTGGTCACTGTGGAGCTCAACCGGTGCCCCGAAGCGGGTGAACATCTCTTCAACCAGTTTTTCAGCGGTGGTAGCAGCACTCTGATCCGGCACCGCATATGCCTCAGGCCACTTGGTGAAATAATCCATGGCCACAATGACATAGCGGTTCCCTGCATCAGTCACTGGAAACGGGCCCAAGACATCCACCCCCACACGTTCCATTGGGGCCCCTACCAGATACTGCTGCAGCGGTGCTCGTGACTGTCGGGATGGCCCTTTCCGTGCAGTGCAGTCATCACAGCAGTGGGCGTGCAGCTCCACATCTCTGCGGCAGCCGGGCCAGTAGAACCGCCCCCGGAGACGACGCAGGGTCTTGGCGTTCCCAAAGTGACCAGCTCCGGTGGAGCCGTGAACCAGTTGAAGGACCTGGGGGCGGGTCACTCGGGGCACCAACAGCTGGAGGATGTCCTCTCCCCGATCTGGAGCCTGCCACCGCCGGTACAACACCTCGTTGTGGAGCTCGATGTTAATCCACTGGGAATAGTAGGACTTCAGCTCCGGACTCTGTGCTGCTACCTTATTCCACTCCGGCCGTTGTCCCGCCTCCAACCAGCTCCTCACTTGAGCCAGCACCGCGTCGGCTTCCTGCTGCTGTCTCAGCTGCTCGGGGGACAGCTGAGGAACACGTTCGGTTGTTACTGCAGCCACAGTCTGAACATCGCCGTCTCGCTCCTCCTGGCGGTGACAGTAGCGGCATTATGCTGTCAGGCACGGCCGTCTGGAAAGAGCGTCAGCGTTGCCATGGCGACGCCCAGCCCGATGCTGGATATTGAAGTCGTAGCTTTGTAAAGTCTCTAGCCACCGAGCCACATGTCCTTCTGGTTGTTTGAAGCTTAGAATCCATGTCAGGGAGGCATGGTCAGTTCGGAGGGTGAAACGGCAGCCCTGCATTTACGGCCGGAAGTGTTGCACCGCTTGAACCACAGCCAGCAGCTCCCGCCGCGTCACGCAGTAATTCCTCTCGGCACGGCTCAGGGCCCGGCTAAAATAGCCCACCGCCCGCTCTCCGTCCTCCCCCTGTTGGGACAGGACTGCTCCGACCCCAGTATTGCTGCCCTCCGTGTCAACAATAAAGGGGTGACGAGGATCTGGAAACGCCAAGACCGGTGCCACTGTCAGAGCCGCCCTGAGCTGGTCAAACGCAGCGGCGCAGGAATCAGTCCACCTGTACTTCTGTCCCTTGTTGGTTAGCTGGTGGAGAGGGCTGGCAATATAGGCGAAGCCTCGGATGACACGCCGGTAATAAGAGGCTAATCCCAGAAAGCTCCGCAGCTCACAGACGTTCGTGGGGGCGGGCCAGTCCCTCACGACTGCCACCTTGGCTGGGTTGGTGGCCACGCCCTTCGCGCTGACTACGTGTCCCAGGAACTCAGTCTCTTTGGTTAGGAGGCTGCACTTAGCTGGGTTCAGTCTTAGTCCGGCTCGGCGGATCGCAGTAAACACCTCCCGCAGATTATTTAGAGCTGCCTCGAACCTGTCTGCATGCACCAGCAGGTCATCCAGATAAACAATGCAGCGGTCCCGGGGCACTCCAGCCAGGACCCTCTCCATCAGCCGCTCGAACGTGGCTGGTGCGTTGCAGAGCCCGAACGGCAACACCCGAAACTGCCACAAACCTTGTCCGATGGTGAAGGCAGTCTTCGGCTTAGCATCGGGGGCTAACTCCACCTGCCAGTACCCGCTCCTCATGTCGAGGGAACTGAACCAGCTGGATCCTGTGATCCAGTCCAGAGCATCGTCGATCCGAGAGAGAGGGTAGGAATCCTTCTTGGTGACACTGTTCAGACGCCGGTAATCCACACAGAAACGCCAGTCTCCGTTTTTCTTTTTCACCAAGACAGCCGGTGCCGCCCAAGGGCTACTGGAAGGCTCGATTACTCCAGCTGCAGCCATCTGACTTATCATGTCCTCCGCTGCCTGCCGCTTGGCGAGCGCATATCTGTGTGGGCGTAGCCGGATGGGCAGAGCTGAACCGGTGTCTATGTGGTGTTGAACCAGCCCTGTCTGCGTACAGTCCTCATATTTGGCAGCAAAAATGTCCATGAGATCCGAAAGATGTTGGATCTGCTGGGGATCTAACTCTTTGCCGCTGCGCTGTAACAGATCATGCACTGCTTTCATTGTCTCTGGAGATGTGGTGCTGGTGGAAGCTGCATTCACCGGGGGCGTGAAGGCGCTTGGTGCAGCGCTGCTGGCGGCAGGAGTCATTCTTGGTCCACCGTCTTTCATTCTTCCGCGTTGTAGCACCAGGGTCTTAGCTGCAATGGTGACGGTTGCCCGGGCAGCATCAATGCAAGCCCCCCAGCGGGACATGAGGTCGAGGCCAATAATTGCAGGGCTCCGTAATGTTGGCCATCCAGAACTCGTGCATAATGTCCTGTCCTCCAGTCCGGATCCGCAGCAGCTTTCTCGCCACCAGCCCCGCTTTTTCTCCTGTCACAGTCATTAGCTGGGTGCCGGTGAGAGTCCATGAGTCAGGAAGATAACCAGCGATGTCTGGCAGAACATCCGGCCGCACAAGAGAGATAGTAGACCCGGTGTCCACCAGCGCTTGACAACGTTGATCTTCCAGCTGACAGTTCAAATAAAGTCCTCTGGTATATCCCAAACGTCCGACCAGAGTGCATCGGCCTTGAAGGGGCGTTAGTGGTTGGGATGGCAGCCCCCTCATCTGACCATCCCGTTGTCGTTTCCCTGCGAAGATGCCCTGGTCTTTGGTGCTGGCGCAGGGCAGTTGCGTGCGATGTGCCCGGGCTCCCCACACCGGTAACAGCGATTGGAGGAGCGGTGTGGTCGTCGGGGGTCACCGGGTGGCGCTGAGATGGCTGTGGCGTAGATGACTGGACTTGGAAGATGTTCTCTGCCTCCTCCTCATGGTTGACCATCCTCACACAGGGTTGAACCCCGGGCACCACACGTGAGGTGGAGAGGATGGCCTCCGCCAGTCTCCTTCCTGGATCGCCTCCTCCAGCGTGTGGGGCGTGGCCAGGCGGACGTGTTGGTGGAGCCGTTCAGGTGTGAGTCCTTGCAGGAACGCATGGAGAGCTAACTCTTCCTGCGCTGCTGCAGAAAATCGGGGATAACCCCGCCGGACGAGTAGCTGAATGTCTGCAGCTAGGGCGCCCAGGCTCTCTCCATCCCGACGGCGGCGGCCGGTCAGCTGCTCTCTTTCTTGCGTCTCTGATGAGCACTGCCCGAACCGTCGTTCTAGTGCCGTGGTTAGGGCACCCAGGTCCCCCTCCTCCGCCGGTGCCAGGTCCAACAGTATCTGCTGTGCTTGTCCTTCCAGGGCCAGCGCCAGGTGAGTTTCTTCTTCCCTCCATCCGTTGTGCACCACTGCAATTCGGACTTGCTTGAGGTACAGCTCTAGCTGGTTAGTCCCGTCATACTTTGGCAACTTGACGCTGGATTTGGGAGCAGTGGTGGGGACTCCAGCGACGACGGTTGGGTGCTGCTGCCCAGTCAAGTTGCAAAGCAGGGATCTGCCAGGAGAGTCTGCCGCCGGCCCCGTGGTCTCCACACAGCGCGGTCGTCCGCAGCTTGACCCGTCGGGAAGACCAGGATCTCTCCACTTCTCAGCCACCCAGGCTGCTCTTTCACCGCGTAGTCGGATGCGCTCTCTTTCCATCCTTTCTTGCTCCATCATCCCACTTCTGACACCAATGTAGCAACGCTACGAGGAAAGAGGCTGAGAGATCAGATGGCAGAACTCTGGCTTTTATTTTGGAACACAGAGCAGTTAACATCGCACGGCGGTCATCCTTCTCTCCCCACTCCTCACTCAGGGTGCAGACATAAACAAACAACAGAGTAAACTAACTAGGACCAAAACAGGGTCAAACAAAGTACTAGACAACAGAACACTTAGATAAAAACCACACTTGAACCCTAATCGGGCCAGAACCAGCAGAGGGAATTGTACCCCATAATCCCTTGCGCTGCCAGATCTGACAGCAGACCCAACGTGGGTGTGACCGTCACTACAATATGTCAGCTGAAGGCTCAGGAAGCGGCTGTACAGGATGCACCAACCATTGTCCATGTGTATATATTCCAGTTGAACAGTTCATCTCATGTCCATTAGGGAACTTGATGTGTAATCCCTTGGGT
This sequence comes from Oryzias celebensis, assembly GCA_014656515.1. Lineage (NCBI taxonomy): Eukaryota > Metazoa > Chordata > Actinopteri > Beloniformes > Adrianichthyidae > Oryzias > Oryzias celebensis. The sequence goes on from BNCR01000010.1 coordinate 18,169,736, forward strand.
CCACACAGAATAGTCGCATTAGTCTTTTGCACAAGGTCTCTACCCAGTAAGTTCACTTGCATCCCAGGTGAGTGGATGTAAGAATGTCTGAGTGTCTGTCCAGCCACACACATCTGCAAAGGTGTGATGAAAGGCAGTGTTTGCCACCCTAGTATTGACCAGCTTGAGGAGGACCAGGAGGATGTTGCTGCCATGGTCTGGGGTTGCTACCTCTAAAGCCACCACTCTCATAGGGGTGGGGCCTGAGCGGAGTTCCAGTTTGCATGAGGACACTCCTTCACCCAGGGATCCATGGCTCCACAGTTGAAGCAACCATCATTAGGTGGTGGGACAGACCCGAATCCACCTCTCCCCCCAGCATATCAGCCTCTTCTACTCCCCCTAACACCAACATCGCCACGCATTGGTCCTTGCCACATCACACTCTGCTCCCTAACTCCCTGCTCTTCCTTTTTTTTTTTTTTTTCATCCTTCTTAATTTGTGTTGGATCTGTTCAGGCTTTAGCCAGTTGTAATTTTAATAGCTGCACTTCCAGATCCTTTAACTGTGTCTTCTCTTTCTGCTTATTATCAATGTGTTTCTTCAGAGCATGATTAACATGCCTCTGAAATCTGTCTTGTGGCCTCAGAAGCAGATCTGTGTTTTGCTCGAGTTTGTCCTTTACCGGCCCAGGAAGCCCCACCAGCAAAGCTGTTCTAAAAATTAATTCTGTTTCTGGGGATTTGGAGGGATGTTTACCTGTTTGAGATGTTCAAAGGTTCGCGCTATCTGAATAATGTGTCACTGGGTCCGAACTTGGTTTCCATGGCAACATGTAAGGTGCTGCATTCAAAGATCTCAGTAAGAATTCCTGAATAGCATCATAAAGATGAGGACCCACCTGTCCCAACGGCGTACCATTAGGATACGCAGAGGTCCCAGCCAGTCTTAATCTGTGCAGCCTCATGTGAGGAACAGCAGGATCCCATTCCCTGTCTTATGTCCCCCAAAGCCAGCTGTTGTCCTGCCTTGACTGAGTGTAATTTATTCAGCCAGGCCTGTCCTCCCAGGCACATCCTAGGAAGTTGGTCAATCAGGACCCGCTAATCACGAATCCTCAGAGTTCCTACCCCTGTAATCTACCACCCCATGTTTCCCTCATTGCCATTTGTGTGGTATGTGTGATCTTAAAGAATATGAGTGTCGAGGGATGGGATGTGATCCTGGTCTGCGTTTATCTTTTGTGGTTTTCTTAACTTCACCGTATAATGCTGCCTGTAAAAGAGCTGTTTCCCTGTGCTGACCAAGCGTCTGCAGATTCACATTCACCTTTTGAGCCACTGTGTGTCCTACTCTTCCAGGGCCTCCATTCCTGTTCTCCTTGTAACTTTTTTGCAAAACTCTTTTTTTCTCTCTTTCTTGTTTTAACTAAGGTCACGTGCAATGAGCTGTGGCAGATCCATTCCTCCTGCATTTCCCTTCTCATCAGTGTGCATATGTCCTGAGCTGTCATTCTCTGCTCTGGATCTGCTCACCACCCCTCCCTCTGCACTAGATGTGTGTGTTGTCACTCCGGTGTGTGTGATGATCAACCTTAGCTAGAGAGAAGCGCGGCGGCCCCTCCTGTATGTGTGTGTGTCTGTGGTTGTACTCGGTGACACAGCAGCCTGCCCCGCCCCCCTCCTGAGGATGGGCTTGGCGACCCTCCTCTTCTTCCTAGGGTAGCAGTCAAAATCTGACCAATTAAATATTTATCTCTTTCTGACGTTTCACTATCTCTCCTCCTCTGGTAGACACACCCACTGTCCGCGCGCTCCCAGCCGGAATGCTCGGACACGAGCTCTGCAACCTCTGCTTCTCATGAAGCCTTTTTTTTTTTTTTTTCTGTACTCTCTTTTTTGCTGTTCTGAATATCTTTTCTGTGCTGCTCTGACTCTTTCAAACAATTTCTGACACATGTCTTCCTGCTTCTTATGTTTCATCCATTTTCTTCTGCATTTTCGTCTAGTTCTAGTTCTTTTCACTGTCTCCTTACTCTGTCCTATGTTCGCTTTCTTAAGTTTTCTCAATTTGTCTTTTACTCTTTTTTTTGCTTTTTTTTTCTTTGTCTTCAACATCTGTTGTTGCAACACCATATACATTACATCAGGAAAGAGGATGGAGCTGCAGCCTCCACACTCTTTGCACTCTCGATCAGATTAACCTTGCATTCTTACCGCACACACTCAACACACTCAGTCACTCTTATTAAAATTATTTATTTACTGTCCAATTAGAATTGTATAATATTGCCTAGTAATTTTGTTATCTAATTTTGATTAAAAATTAACTTTTAACTTTTTCAAATTTAGGGGGTGGATTAAACCTTGTTCTTCAGACCTTGTTCTACTTTACTTTAACCTTTACCGTCACGCGCTTTGGGATTAAAATCCAGGTCTCACGGAGGACTTCTGGAGTTTTAATCTTTTATCCTAAATCTAAAAGGTGCCAACTTTCCCTCTCGTAGGGTAAAGTTTCACCTAACCCTCCCCAAAGAGTGCCGACTCTATCTCTCGTGGGACTTGAGTTTCGCCCTTTCCACCCCAAAGGGATCGCCGTCCCTTTTACCTTTACCATCTGTTTTTGGGGGACCCTAACTCCCCAAGGTATACAGAAACCTCACAGTGTTTCACCGCATCCGGCTAAACGTCAGTCTACGACGGGTCACTACGGCGGGACCGCATCCCCCGTTTTACTTTACCTTTACTTTTCCTTTACTTTTCCTTAAAACACAAAATCTCCTAAAATACTAAATAGTCACACCTTCTCTGTTCTCAGTTTACTCCAAATTTAACGTTGCCAATAGCAGATATTTGATGCATCCAAAACAGGTTTCTGCTTACCTTTCAGGTGAGGCGCCTCAGAGTAAACCTTCAAACAGAGAGACGGACAAGCCAAAACAGCGCCCTTAACCAAAACTTCGTTCCCTCGATCACGTCAGGGTCACCAAACTGTAGGCTATAATTTGCCGATTATGCCTAAGTGCGTCTTCAAAAATCGAGGTCTGGAACGATTTTGAGGTTTTCCACCAAAAGATTTATTCCTGACACCAAAATATCTAATACATGAATTTAGGGTCTCCAGCTGTCCTTAGGAAAGCATCTAACGGATGCTCTTCTCCGTGCACGAAGAATGGAGACATCCTATTTCCCTTTGACCCAGAGTTTTATACACAATATGCAAAAAGAAGGTTGGATCAAAATAAGAGGCTGGATCTTCTCCCTGGAGATGCATTTTCCCACCGTCCGCCTTTTCCCATCCTTTCGCAGGTGCCTCTGTTCCTCGTTAACTCCATATCAGCTCTCCGTTCACTCCCGCCTGCAGACATTTGTTTCAAAGCAGCATACTCCCTATATGAACTAACCTTGTATGCTGTGAGAAACTATCCTATCATTCATTCACACAATCATAAAAATGTCTGCAAAGTTTAAATCATGAAAAACCCTTTTGTTTGAGTATTCAATGTCTACCAAGTTTATCACTTTTAACACTAAACTTTCATACTGGTTAATACTGAATTATTATGACACACACATAAGTATTTGTTTATTTAGACTTGATTTCTTCAAACCATAACACATTCTGACAGCCCCATCTACTGGTGGGCGGTAGTAATGGCTGGTGCCAACTACCATACACCACATCCCTCTTTTCCAAGACAGGCTAGTAACTATGTCTTGACCAGCTACTTAAACACAAAGGCTCCTTCTAAAATATATGAACATTAAACAGTCTTGTGCTCATAACACCATCACAAGGTACATTCAAATTACAAACAACTTTACATCAAGCAATGTACATCTTAGTGCAGCCTTCTGAAACAAATATATCAACATATAACACATTTCTTAAAATGTGAAAATGAACATGTTCTTCTCCCTTTATTTTTTTCCTGAGAAACTTGAAAACAAAACACAGCGACTGCATAAAAATAAAACTGTCGCCTTAACTAGTCTCTGTATCTGGCAGGGCGTTTTACGGCCCGGCCACTGTGGGTGTGGTAAGAACCAGTGTCAACCACACTTCCAGAAGTGGATTCCTCCGGGGAATCACAAGCTGGTTGCTCAACTGACAGTGGGTTTTGAGAGGGCAGTCCATCTGGGTCCAAAGTCAGGCTTGTGTCCTTAAACAAACTTGGGTGTATTTACTTCAGATGTCTCCTGTTCCTCCTGAGAGTATCACCTCACGGTGTTTGTACGGTGTAGGAGCATGGTTCTTCTCTTTGATGAACGATGACTGCTGGCTCCCAACCGTGGCGTGTGCATATGCATGATGTCACCAGGAGACAGAACTGGCAGAAGTTTTGCACGGTGGTCAAAGTGTAACTTTTGTTTCGATTGCATGCCTCTCACTCTGTTTGAAATGTTCTGTGGAGCACATTACTAGTTCACGGCAGTGTGCTGCAGAGGACCCTTCCCATTAGCATTTGTGCAGGTGACAGGTTTAATCCAGTAACTGGAGTGTTTCTCAGTAACAACAGCACTAGATGTGGATCAGTGCAAGTCTCGTTTGTCTTAATGGCTCGCTTTGCCATTCCATTTGAAGTTGGGAAACCAGGACGATAAGTGAGCTTTATTTCTTATGCAGCTGCAAACGATTTCATCTCATAGCTGGCAAATGGAACACGATCATTCACTATCTCCTTGGGAATCCCATGCCTTGCAAAGACCGACTTCATCTTTTGAATGACTGAGTAAGTGGTTTTGTCTGGCAAGTTAAGAACTTCTGGATACTTGGTCAAGTAATCAATTAACAATAGATATGGGTGACCATTCAGTTCGAAAATGTCCGCTCCTATTTTCATCCACGGCAGCTCTGGAATCATATGTGGAACAAGCGGCTCTGGCTGATTCATATCTTAGGCTGCTTCTGCTGGCACTGCTCACACTTCAAAATCATAGTCTCTATATCACTGGACATGCCAGGTCAGTAAAGCCCTTTCTCACCTTGGCTTTCATGCGGTGTATGCCTTGGTGAGCAAGATCCAGTTTTTCTAGGATGGTTTGTTTGAAGGTCTGTGGAATCAGAATCTTGTCTCCTACCATGATTATGTCTTTATGAATGCTAATGTTGTGTCGCATGGGCCAGTAGCCATAAAGTGCTTTGTCTAAACTCTGCCATCTAGCAGACCATCGTGTCATGTGTTTCTCACGCACAGCTTGTAGCACATAGTCTGCTGCAACTGCCATTCTCAGTCTGTTGAGTGTGTCCTCACTCAGTGCCTCTGTAGCCTTTAATGCATACACAACTCTCTCTTCGAAAGCATTCCCACATGCAGTGTCACTGTCACTGTTTATTGTAGCACGTGAGAGTGCGTCGTCTATGTACATATGTTTGCCAGGTGTGTATGTGACAGTGAGTTCATACCTCTGTAGCTGTAACATCATTCCTTCTAACCTCGCTGGTGCTCTGGAAAGTGGTTTGTGCATGATACCATCTAGAGGTTTCTGATCTTACTGCACGGTCACTGGTCTTCCATATACATACTGGTGGAAAATTTTGATCGCAAACACAATGGCTATTAACTCTATCTATTTGTGCGTACCTTTTTTCCATGTCTGTGAGTGCTCATGATGCATAACACAAAGGTTGTCCCTCCTGTAACAGGCACGCACCCAGTCCTACTTTTTAAGATTCTGCTTGTAAAGTCAAGGGTTTCTTGTGGTCAAAGAATCTCAAAACTGGGGTTTGCGTGAGAAACCCTCTTCAGTATGCTTAACTCTGCTGTTTGGTGTGGCTACCACAGCCATACTGTGTCCTTTTTAGCAACTGCCGTAAAACTGCAGTGAGCGATGCCTCATTCGGCATGTACTGCGCTAAGAATTTTGTCATTCCCAGCAGTCGTTGGAGACTTTGTTTATCCTCCAGAGTTGGCATGTCAATAATAGCTTTGATCTTTGTGTCATCAGCTTTCTGGCCTGCTGCAGTGATGATGTGGCCAATGTATTTAATGGTGTCTACTTTAAACTGGATTTTGTCCTTGTTAAACTTCACATTTGACATTTTTGCTCTTTTCACTACCCTTTGTAGGATCTCATCATGCTTGCGCTCAGATGTGGCTGCTATGATCATGTCACTAGCGATGATAAAGACACCAGGGATGTTTCCAAAAGTCTCACGGTTCTTTCGTTGAAAAACTTCACTGGCGGACTTAATGCCAAATGGGAGCCGGAGGAAGCGATGCTGTCCCCAAGGTGTGTTGAAGGTGCAGAGCTTAGAAGATGGCTCATCGAGTTTGATCTGCCAGTAGCCACCTTTTTCATCTAGAATAGTGAAGACTGATTTACCCTCCAATTTACTTCTAACATCCTTATGTGTAGGGATGGAGTAATGCTGGCGTTTCACTGTTTGATTCAGATCGCAAGGGTCCAAACAAAACCTTAGTGTTCCGTTCTTTTTTGTGTTGCAAAAAGACTATTGACCCAGTCTGTGGGATTGTTGACTGGCAAAATCACATCTCTGTCTTGTAGGTCTTTCAGTGTTTTTTTAATGGTTCCATTATGGACAGCGGCAAATTTCTGCATGCGTGGATTACAGGTGTGACGTTTGGGTCTATGTGTATGTGATGAACTCCAGGAAACTCACCCAAACCTGTGAACACTTCTGCGTACTTCTCTATGAGCTCTTCCTTGGTGGCTGGTGTTTTTGTTGGCTGAGGAGCAAATGTCCCAACTCGTTTCACCAGCTGCAACTCCTCACAAGCTAGGATTGATTTTTTGATGGGTGGAGACTAGAAAGTCACACACAGCTTTGCACATCCTCGTTTCACAAACCGGAAATACTGCACCATCTGGGTGTATGCGGGTTCCACCAAAAGCTATGAGCACAGTCTTTGTGGACTGTAACTGGTGAGCACCAGGTAGCTTTGCGTAAACTGACTTGGGTAACACATTTGCTAACTTCACATTTGCGCCTGTGTCAAATTTGAAAGTGACTGGCACGCCTTTGATTGTCACAGTTTCTTTCCAACTATCATCTATGGCACTATTGTTACTGCACACCATGCCTATGTACAATGAATCAACTTCAGTCTCAATGTTATTCACAGTTTTGGTTCTCTTGTAGTTACTGCTTTTCTCTGCGTTACTTCTACATACCTTTAAGAAGTTTTTTTTTTCACATTTGTGACAGGTTGCTCCATAAGGTGGACACTGTCGAGGCTCATACTTATTGACACATTTGGTACAAACTACTTGCTTGATGTTGCTTGTTTTGTTTATGGCCTGTGCCAATTTAATGTATCCTTGAGTTTTCTTCAATGTATCTACTGCTGTGTCGTGGGTGACAGAAGAATGCCACAGAATACTACAAAATGGCTCAGCCTAAACTTTTTTGTTCTCGTTCTCATTGGTTGCAGTGATGGGAATTCTGGTTCTTCTTAGAGAACTCACTCTTTGGGATTGGGTCACAAAAAAGAGCTGGCTCTTTCAGCTTCCAAGCAGCTCTTTAGGTTTCTTTGTTGCTTTATTTAATTAATTAATAACAACTATATACAATTATGCACAAAATGAATAACTAATGTAAAAAAATGTTTTTATTAGTATAAGTGTATAATATACATGTGCTGTCATTTATTCCTTCCAGATAAAATATGCAAAACAAATGATAAACAAAAAGTATTCACAATTCAACTTTTAACTATGTACATTTTTTGTTTTTTCCTTTTAACCGAATCTGAAGCAAAACAACAGAAAACACTGCAACCTGAAGAAATCAAGTCTTAATAAACAAATACTTATGTGTGTGTCATAATAATTCAGTATTAACCAGTATGAAAGTTTAGTGTTAAAAGTGATAAACTTGGTAGACATTGAATACTCAAACAAAAGGGTTTTTCATGATTTAAACTTTGCAGACATTTTTATGATTGTGTGAATGAATGATAGGATAGTTTCTCACAGCATACAAGGTTAGTTCATATAGGGAGTATGCTGCTTTGAAACAAATGTCTGCAGGCGGGAGTGAACGGAGAGCTGATATGGAGTTAACGAGGAACAGAGGCACCTGCGAAAGGATGGGAAAAGGCGGACGGTGGGAAAATGCATCTCCAGGGAGAAGATCCAGCCTCTTATTTTGATCCAACCTTCTTTTTGCATATTGTGTATAAAACTCTGGGTCAAAGGGAAATAGGATGTCTCCATTCTTCGTGCACGGAGAAGAGCATCCGTTAGATGCTTTCCTAAGGACAGCTGGAGACCCTAAATTCATGTATTAGATATTTTGGTGTCAGGAATAAATCTTTTGGTGGAAAACCTCAAAATCGTTCCAGACCTCGATTTTTGAACACGCACTTAGGCATAATCGGCAAATTATAGCCTACAAACCACAACACAAAATACAGATTAAAATGTGCAAAACAAGAAAGAAAGATTCATTCACAAGAAAGGTTTGCATTTAGAATTACAGTTTTGAAGAAGGCTCTCTCAGGTGTCTGTACATGTTGGTTGTGGATCCTGTTTTAGATGAAATGACTTTCCTGCAGACTCTACACTCTTACTTTGTATCATCAATAAAATAAAATTGTTCTTGGTTTAGCTTTTACTCCGGCTGTCACTCGTTTTCTTTACTTTTCGATGTTGCTGTGGTTTGTTGTTGTTGCACCTTGATCATACTCGTTCGTGTGCTGCTGTGCGTGTAATCCACCACCCGGCGCACGCCTCCGCTCAGCGCAGGATTATTGACCTCTTTTACTTGCCATAGCTCAAACACTACCCCGCTCGCGCAAACCGTAGGCGAAAGCACGTTTGTACTGATCTATGACGTGCGGTTTGAGGAGAAAAAGCAAGATGGTGATTTTTTCAAGTGGCCGCGGTTCTTGTTCTCTCTGAAGAGAAACCTTGAGAACCGTTTCATTCGCGACTGAATTGGTTGGCTCCCGCTCCCGTCCCACTTCCGTCAGAACTTGTTCCCGTCCTGGTCCCGTGATCAATGGCAGAGAGGACTTCCATTCCACTGGAATCCCGAAAAATGTCATCCTCTACCATCTACCCCCTAAATAAAAGTTTTACCCGCATTTGTCGGGTGGGCGGGTGTTAATTTAGAGCCCTGCCTCTATGTTCCATGATGCCTTGCGTCACCCTCAGCAGTGTGCTCTGCATGCTGTGGGAGAAAATTCTTCGAAGGCTGAGAGTAGCTGTTATGCCCGACACCAGGCGTAGCCCACGCCGATAAAAAGAGAACCATTGTAAATGCTACAAGCTCATGAATTTAAAAAAAGAACACTGCAGAGCAATACGCAACTGCGATGTGAAAAACGGAGTCGCGAATATTTTTATTTTACATTGTTTTTGGAGGTTTCAGTTCTACCGTCGTCTAAATGCTGACAGTGGACAAAGACACTTCTCAACAACAAAAGGAGCCGAGGTGAGAAGAAGCCGTTTTGGGACTTTGAGAAACGGCAGAACCAGTTATGAAACAATGACATGGTTAGCGTCACACTGAACTGAGTTTGATTAGTAACATCGCAATCTTTGTTTTTGTTTTAGTCGCCATTTCTCCTGCTGTGCCCAGTTAGTCTGGTCTGGTTCGTTAAAAGCCTTCGGTAGGATAGCATAATCGGTCCGAAATGGGTGGGGTTCAGTAACCTTAACATCTAATAAGCTTTTCATTCATCACGAATTGCTTTATTTACTCTCATACGCCGCACATTTGCATAGAAAAAATGTGTGTTTTGGTGAGAGGAAACTGCAAGAGACAATAGTGTCAGTATAAGCCAGCAGCATCACAGACCAGCAGAGCTGTGGACGGCTCCTCTGACGTAGTCTAACGATTCTATATTGTTGTGAATTCAAACAAATAACACGTTAACAATTTCTATTCTCTCTCTCTTTCTTTTGATCAATGTAATTATTTTATATTTAGTGACCCCCGTTCCTTCCTTGCTAAAACTGCTAAAGTTAGTATCCACTCACATGCATATAACAGCCCCTGTTAATACACCCAGTCTTTGCCTTTTAGTTCCCTCCTTTAGGTGTAGCCACAGCAAATAATCTGCCTCCATCTAATCCTGTCTTCAGTATCTTCCTCACTCACACCAAGTGTCATTTTAGTTAAATAAAGCTCATTATCACTTCACCTTTATTGGGTTAACTATTGGGATTTAGGGTCGTGCAGGTTTGATGAGTAAATGGACCAAAAAAAAAAACGTTTTAGAATGGAAACAACCCACACTTATGTTTCTCAAACAAACTCAATTGTTTTGTTTTTTGTTAAAGCCATATATTATGTTTCTCTTTACATTAGCATGCTTAGAAATATCAACCCTGTCTATTATCATTTGTTATACATCAAATGGACAATTACAAAAGGCAATACTCAAACATCTACTTTGACAGTTAAGATACATGGATAAAGTGGTTGTTTAAAAACTTTAAACCTTTTTTTCCCACTTTTTTTTTTTTTTTTTTTTTTTAGGTAAGAAGCCAGGCTTTGGATTTTACTAAAGAGTGCATCTTCCCCTTGGAGTCTCTTACATGTCCACATGATCGACAACTAATTGTATCAAGTGCTGGTGCCAACTGATGTTTCTAACTGCCACATGCAATACCATGTCCAAAGCCATGATGTTGCCGTACTGCGAAAAAGCAAGATTCTTTCTCTTGAAAAAGTGAGAAATCTTTACAAAAGATTAGTTGGAAAGTTCTAATATCATGCGTCATTGAAAGGGTTCTGGGTCCATATTCTAATTTCTAAAAAATCCCTCTGCTGCACATCTGCCAACTTTAGTTGTTCTTAAAGTCATGATGTAACTCTTTTTTTTTCTTTCTAACCAAGGACGAGTATTGTGATCTGTTTTTGAAAAGTGACTGAACTAATTAAAAAAGGTAAAACGGGTGGAGATCGGTCAAACAACAGCACTCTTTCATAATGGCCCAAACCAGTTTGCTGCAGGGCAAACGTTTTTACTGTCGGGAATGGGTCTTCAACAAGATCCAGCACTGCCTCCAGGAGAAAGCCAACATCACTGAACTGACAAGTGGAGTGAACAGCAACCAGCCCCCACTGGTGCCAGATAGTGCATTCATCCCCAGCAGGCTCACTGCAGGATGTACAAAGTCAGGAAATGCCTGGGGGGTGCTGTTGGTGGGAGGAGCAGGAAGTGGAAAAACAGCCCTCTGCACAGAACTATTGTGGCCAACATGTGCCCAAAAAGCTCACTACAGTTTGCACCAGCAGAGCCTGGCGTTCCACTTTTGCCGAGCAGATGACTTTGACACACTGTGTGTTGGCGGTTTCATCCGAGGTCTGGTGGCTCAGATTTGCAGCAGTGGACGGTTCCCTGAATATGAAGAGAAGATTCAAGATCCAGCTGTACAAGGTATTCTGCAGTTTGGAGAGTGTGAAAGGGACCCCACAGAGGCCTTTAAAAGGTAAGATTACACAGAAGTACATCTGTCTGCATCTGCTGTTTGCTTTCAGTGTGACTGGAGTTGCATGGTTTCATTAAAAAGGTGTCAAATTATTTGTTGAGTAATATATAGGAAACGTTTTATATTGATTCAAATGAAGATCACAATATTGCATAGAACATTTTTTATTTGCCTCACATGAAAACTCACCTGAACTCAAATAAGGACCAGTAGAGCAAAATATGGTCTATCTGAAAACTAACTCTAGTGCAGTACAGCTTTCTACAGTGGTTCTTTTGGCAAAATGGGCTACCATATATCTTCCAATAGTAACTCCGGCATTATTCCAAAAATGTGGCAGCTGGCCCAGCGTTTATTAGAGACCGACGTCTATTGGAGACCGGCGTTTATTCCATCACAGGCAGAATGGTGATGGTTAATGGGTTCATTTTGTGGTGAAATTCAGTCACAAAATGAAGAAAATAACAGATGAACATTTCAGGATTTATTGAAATGATGAGAACATTGTATTATGTTCTGACTAGCAATGGCTGTGAACGTTTATTTTTCTCTTGAAAGCATCATTAATCTCCGTATCAAAAATCCTCTTCGCTTTCATGCCAATAATTTCTGTGGAGACCAACACGTTCTCACTCCCGACTCGTCATATATTGATGCATGGGCAAGGACCCTCCGTGTCACTTTTTGACACTTGGGATGTCCCCAACTTGTCTTTTCTTGACGCGCTGGGCTCCAGAATTGTACCATGGCTTATTTTCTTTAGGTCACGTGACCGACAAGTTTCCCAGCGGCCAGAAAAGAAAAAAAAAAGGCGGGTCTCCCTTCTGTTTTTAGTGGGAAATAACTAAATTTTAACATTTAGAGACACCTAAGCTCTGTTTTGACTACTTTTCTAGACATTTATTTTCAACATCATGCATTTTCTTTATGTATTCGAGTCCTAGCTTTTTTGTTTTGACGTACATTTTTTTCAGGTCTTTTAGTCAAATCGTAGCGTTTGTTCTGTTGCTATGGCGGTTGCAAAGGATGTCATTAGGAACCGGGAGATTACTGCTCTTCTGTTATAGTTTACTGTGCCACAGACATCTGTTAAATTGTCTTTCGTGTTTGATTTTTTAAAAATAGAAATTCCTCAATACCGGACAATACCTAATTAAATTCGCAATGAAAAGGAATGGCTTTGCGCAGTTTCGTGGCTGTAGTAGCATGACGGAGACTTATCTTGGGGAATCGCTATTTTTGCCTTTTGCTTCATTTTGATCACTTTTCTTGCGAGAATTGGACACTTGATGTTTACCGCATGCATTAGTTGTTTAAGTTTTTTTAGTTTTGACATGCATGTTTACCTGTTCGGTAAACAAAATTGTCAAGATGACAACCTTTTGTTGCCAAAACAACAACCTGGAAGAAAAGCTTTTCTTGTTGATTTTTTTTTAAACACAAATATATAGACGTTTGTAAGTTTTTCAAAGAGGTTTTTATTAAAGAAAGGAGCCAAAAATAATTTTTCCAAAAGTATGTTTCTATGTTGTTGTTATGGGTTTCTTTATTTATTTAATTGCTTTTATTGTTGTTGTCGCAGTCTTAAACACAAAACACTCCCATGTTTAATCTTATTTATTTGTTAAATAAATTAGAAAAAATAGATATTAATGCATTTTATGCCAGATAAAAACTGATATCATTTATAGTCAATTACTTGCGTTTCTGATTATTCAAAATGGTTCTGACAAATCTAGAATACTTTTAGGCACAAACTGCATCCAATAGAACAAACTGATATCCTGTTTGACTTCTTTTTAATATAAATTTTTGTGTTTAAACTTTTATAATTGTGTTCTTTTATTATAGTAAATTATAAATGAATACATGTTTTGCATTAAAATCTCTAGATCACACCTTTTCATTTTTTACATTTTATTAACAACAAATAGAAATACTAACACAACAACAATAAAAATATTGAAAAAAGGTCATCTGGTCATCAGAGGTGTCTTTGGGGTTTATTTGTTTTTGTGCTTTCCTTTTATAGAATAGAATATAAAAAAAATAGAAAGCCTGTATTGTCATCAAATATGGTATAATGAGATTCAGTGACAGTTCTCCTTGAAGTAGGCAGACAGTACAGAAAAATGAAAAGCAGAACAACTGTGCAACAGTTAAACAACTGTGCAAGGATCAAAGCAAAGATGTGCAAGGAGTCAGGTGGCTTGTAGTGCAAAATTGCCATTTAGTACATCGACAGTTTTGGGAAACAACTATCCCTGAGTCTGAAGAAGCTGAAATCGAGGTAAGAATTGCTCTTCATAATGTTTCTGGCTCTGTTGAGGAAGATGGAGGTTATTGATGGCAGAGGGTAGCCAATGACATTTTGTGCAGTGATGGTCGCTTTCTGCAGTCTCTTCCTGTCAGGTTCTGTGCAGCTGGAGCTCCAAACTGACACAGTGTGGGTCAGCATGTTCTCGATGATGGAGCGATAGAATTTCACCGGCAGGTTTTGGTGGAGTTGCTGCTCCCTGAGAACCCCCAGGAAGTGTAGCTGCTCCTGAGGAGAGATCTGCAGTGCTATGGACTCTTGAGGAATTTAATGGACTCCACCTGTTCGCTATAGATGTGCAGTGGAGCTTTGTTCCACAGGAAGTCCAGGATGAGTTCCTTAGTGTTGGAGATGTTCAAATCCAGGTGAAGTGCACTCCACTCTCCAAGTTCCAGGACTTCATCCCTGTAGGCCGTCTCGTTCTCCTTGGTTATCCGCTACACCACTGTTGTGTCATCAGTGAATTTAACAATGATGTTCTCCAGGTTGATGGTACTGCATCCATCCCACTACAATAAATGCAAAAACTAAATTCATGAATAAGTAATTAAAAGTAAAAATCCAACAATGAAAGACTATAGCTGCTATTACATGGACATGAGTAATTAGGATAAACGCCTGATCAGAATAAAAATGCGGCATTTAAACATGCCTCTCAAAATAATCTGACCCAATATGACAATTTATTCTGATTGTGTGTCATTACTATGCCGGTTTTTATGTTCTGCATAGATGGCGTGAGCTACGCAGGGGGCTTTGGAGCGCAAACAGAACCATCCGACTGCCCCGCATGAGCAACCCGAGTCTCAGAGCATAGTCTGACTCATGTTTGATTAAGATTTAAAAATACAAACATCACTAATCAACCTAGAAAATACACTCATATCAACTTGCTTCTCTTAGTAGACACTAAAAATGTGCCTGAAGTTTTTTAGAAGTGCATCTAATATGAATTGAAAGATGGAACAGTCTTGCAAAAATATTTAGACCAAAATAAAGGGGATTGAAGCTTTATATTTTTTAATGCAAATTTTGACAACAAAGCCATTCTAATAATACTCAGAATAAGAGACAAAATACTCAATATACGTAATTACGAATACCTAAATAACATGACAGCAGTTCATGTTAGTTCATGCTATTTTAGCAAAAGCATGAGTGAAGGAATCAATTAAAATTGGTTGGATATGAGCAAATACAACAATTTTACTTAATTAAGAGCCTTTAATGCTCAAATTGAGTTTGGGTTAACTAAACATTAAAAGTATATAGCCTATACTATATAATAGCCTTAGCCTAACTCTTCACATATTATTGTGCATGTTTAATAAAGTTGTCTTGGGCTTAAATAATGACATTAACAATGTTCAGTGTCATACCTTTGTCCTTTCCAAGTTTCTCTGTTTTTTTCCTCCCTTTTTTCTAACACACAGTCCCCTCTGAATAGTGGCATTGTGTCAGTCTTCTTCTTCCTGTAGTCTATTATCATTTCTTTGGTCTTTCATTTGTTCCCACCAGAGATGACCCCACCACTGTGTTTTCATCAGCAAACTTTACAATGGTGTTGCTGTGGTGGGCAGGTGTGCAGTAGTACATGTACTGGGAGTAGAGCAGAGAACTCAGTACATAACCCTGGGGGGAGCCAGTACTGAGGCTTATTGCCATGGATGTATGATTACACATTCTCCCTCCCAAGTCATCCCATGTCCACGCTTAGCTCCCCCGCTGCTCCAGATGGGAAAGAGCCGCATGCAGAGCCGTTGATATGGCGTCTTTTGTCGATCAATTCTCCCTTTATGCAAAATGGTCGGGGTCAAGTCCTGGTGAGAGGGCTGAAGTTATGTGACTACGGATCAGTTTTTGGGACTTTTTTTTGGCACTTCATGGCTGTTGGAGTGAGAGCCACTGGTCTGCAGTAATTGAAGCTGGAGGTGCTTGTGGTGTTGAGACATCAAAGTGGGCAAAGAAGAGGTTTAAGTCTACTGCCAGTGTGATGTGGCCTTCTGCAGCTCTGGGGTGGATCCTGTAGTTGGTGAGGTGTTGGACTTCCTGCCACATCTGTTGGCTATCATTACTGTCCAGGTGGTTTCCAATCTTACTCCTGTAGTCCACTTTGGCCTTTCTGATGCTTGTCTTCAGTTTGTTTCGAGCTGTGTCGTAAAGGTCTTTGCTTCCAGGCTTGTGAGTGTTGTTTATCCTCCTCAGAAGCTGTTTGACCTATTGAGTCATCCAGGGCTTCTGGTTGGAGTAGACTCGGTTGCGTTTGTCCTTCATGACTGTGTCTATGAAGTTCTTCATGTAGCACAACACGCTGTTTGTGAACAACTCCATGTCCAGGTCTTCTATCACTATGGAGTCAGTTCAGTCTCATAATTCAGAAATGCACACGCTGTGTTTCACAAATGCACACCAAATGTTTTAGACTCGCACGATAAATTTCTCACAAATGTTTCAATAAATGTTCCACAAAAGCACAACAAAATGCTTCACAAACATATTTTTTTGGTACACTTATAATATAAACTCACAGATCATAGGAATTGCAGAAGGTGTATTTACACCCTTTCCCCTCATTTGAGAATTTCCCACATTTGTGAGTGAAATCATTTGTGTAAATGCACCTTCTGCTTTTCGTATCAATCATGGAATCAGCTGTTTGGTCAAGTTAGTATTTATTAAGGCTAATTAACTACACTCACGCAAAGCAACCGTCTTCTGCCAGTTTGGGCTTCAATTTCTTTTGTCTTTAAAGTATTCATTCTTTGTATGTGGTCTAGTAACGAATGATCTGTTGTTCAATAGTCTTTTGTGATTAGCTGATGTCAACATCCAAGCACTATGTGGTTAATTGTCCTTGTTAAAATACAAACACGATTTGTCTATTAAACCAAGCGTTTACTAGACTGCACTGAGCATTTGTGGGTAGCTGTCTTTCTGAGTAACAAACATTCCAACTTACTAAGAGCTCTATTGGCAACGGCACTTTACACTTCACTTGTAATTTTTCTTAATCAGAAAACCTTTGGTTTATTTGTAAAAACTGCAAAGAAAAGGAAGAGCAAAAAAAGAAAAACTAGCTAAAATTAAAATTATACTAATTCTAAGGTCAGAATAAGAAAAAGATAGCAAACATGACGACACTGCTGCGTATGTGGTGGAGTTTAACTTAATTCCTGCATGAGAAAAAGATCAAATGTAGCTGTCTTAATCACTAGACAACAGCAGACAACTAAAAGTCTTCTTTGGTCTTGGCCGTTTTATTCAAACAGAGCGTTTTTTGATGCCAGAATGTGACGCAAAAAAATGGCACTTTGGACAGGTGGTTTTGTGATTACTAGAATGTTTTTCTTGGATGCGCGGCTTGCACGTAATAATACTCCGCTTTTTACGCTGTAATTTATGTGCTACTTTTAAAACGTGCATAAAAAGCTGCGTTTTTGATGACCAATACGCAGTTTTTTATGCTGCTTTTCCTTTATTGGTCGCTTTCACTTGCCATAGATTTGCATTGAGACACAGAATTACTGGCAATTTGTGAC
Source organism: Oryzias celebensis (assembly GCA_014656515.1). Lineage (NCBI taxonomy): Eukaryota > Metazoa > Chordata > Actinopteri > Beloniformes > Adrianichthyidae > Oryzias > Oryzias celebensis. The sequence continues at coordinate 18,186,980 of BNCR01000010.1, forward strand.
AGATCCAGGAGTGGAGCCCCACAAGTGACAGATTGCAGCCATGACCAGACTTATGCACTCAGACAACTTTTTGCAAAAGCCCCAAGGCTGCAGCCGTGTTTATGAGATGTGAGGGATCCTACAGTTTTCCAAACAAACAAACTTTCTTCTAAAATTTTTGTTGTAGCTTAAATCTAATTATGAATATTCATCAGTGTAACTATGTATTAGTTTCAGTTGTTTTTGAGAGGTTATGGGCTTTTTTAAAAATTCACTTTCTCTTGGTGAAGACGGTCCTTTGGCAGCTGTCTCTCCGTCAGCAGAACAGTCTTTATAATTTAAAAAGAAACAAACCCTGTTTTATTTCCGAAGTTCTTTTGTAGATTGTTGTTTTAGTTGAGGCAAACCTATGGAGACATGTCCTTAAAAACGTTTAGTATTGGGAGTTATTTAGCCTAAAAGTCAAAATCTGGGAATATTTTGCTTACTTTACCAATCTGTTTTTGTGAGCCTTCATCTCAAACTAGTTCAAACACTTCGCTGAGTTTTGTGGCAATACAATACTGGGACCTATTTATGATGTGTAGAATTCTAGTAGAGTATTTATCAATAATAATAAGCTAGAAATATTTATAGAGAATATAAGACTAAACAGTGTCTCTATAGGCACATTAGTGGGAGCATTGTCCTGGGAAATGGACACTATTGTTTTTCCTTTTGTTTCAGTTAAAGTGTAAAGTGTCAGTATTTCCAGCTTGAAAATGCTACCTTTGTTGCCAAAACTAACAAAATAGTACAGAATATAGTTTAGTCTGAAAGGCTTAAGAAAAGCATGGTATAGGCACTTGAAAAAAAGAAGCATATTGTAAAATCACTTGCAAACAATAAACTGAAAACCAAAAGGCACCCTCAAATACTTATGTAAATATGCAAGAGTTGCCCTGTAGAGCTGTAGAACATATTATTGTGAATCAGTACTTACATGTTTTATAAATAAAATGTTTGTTATAATTTTCCTTTACCTTTTTTATTCCTTTTTTACTCAGATGTGTTCTCCTACCTCTTCTAAACATGAAGCCTCCTCAGCAGTCACTTTTCCTGCTTGTTGATTCCATTGATGAGGGCTGTCAACTTGGGGAAGGTGAGCAGATGTCCTCATCTAGCACACCCAGGACTATTGCTGAGCTCTTGGTCAGTCATCATGAGTTGCTGCCTCCTTGGCTGCTGCTTATTTGTTCTGCACGCAGGCAAAATAAAGCCATCACCAAGCTTTTGACAAGTAAGTTTTTCAACTTTGCTTTTGCTAAAATCTATGTTTTTGTGTCTGATTAGTGTTGCTACTATTTTGCATAGATTAGAGCAAAATGGTTTAAGAAAAGACGTGAACTACTACTCTCCTTTTTTTGTGTAAAATAAAGTCAAAGCTTTTATGGTCATTGGAAACCTGCAAATTACATGTTTTAAAAATTATTTTGAAGTTTTCCATAACCAAAATCCAGTTTATTACATTCTAATTAGGGGTGTAACGATTCATTTTATCAACTATTCGATTCAAATCATAGTTTGTGGTCGATGATACAATTCATAGCCAATTTTTTTTGAACAGTTGATCTGATTCACTGACTTGAAATAGATCCAGGACATCTTTACCCAAAAATTCTACCAGTGTTACTCAGATATTAATACTTGGATCCTAAACAGTGCAGGTGAAGTTTTACTGATTCCTTGCAGGGCTCTAGAGTACGACTGGATTTTTCAATGGTGCACCTAAAAAAAAAAAATCGTTGGCCGAATCAGTTCACCCGGCCTTTCTGTAGGGGAAAAAGAAATCTCCACAACCCTGTAAGTCTCATTCCTGTATGTGTGTGCAGATGTAACGCACTTCAAATAAGAATATTGTTTTTTAAATTAGCATGCATATCTGAGTCATTCAGTTTGGGTCCGTGCGCATACACTTTGCACACGTGCCTGATGCTGGTGACAGTTTGAGCAAATAAAAAACATCGATTAAAATCCTTCAATACCAAAGCTTTAGCTCTGGTGTTTGTTGTTTTGATTCTCACGTCTATTGTAACTTTCCAACCGTTAAGCCAGAAAGCCAGTTATTTAGGTGTAACTGCGACATTATTGGTGTTATAGAGTTAACTACGGTGGCCCTGAGGGCTAAGTCACAAACAAATCCATCAACGCAAAACATTAAAAAGATAACAATTACATTAAATAAGCGAAACAAAAAAAAAAACAATTCCAAAAAAAGGAAATGATCAAAAAACAAAAATAAATTTCAGAAATCAAAATGCAGTGTTAAAAAAAGGAAACAAAGAAGAAACATAACTGATTGAATGATGATGTTTGTCCATCATTTTGACAGTTATTTTTCATGAACCAAAAACATGAATGTTCCTGCTGACCCAAACATAGCTGCTGTTATCAAAGAATGTTTTAATTCAGGACACACCTATGAAGTTATATTGGATCATCTCTGTCCTTATCACAAAACCTTTCAAAAAGTTTTTTTTGTTAAATTTCATCTCTGAAGCATTTTAAAGTCCCACTCCAACTATATTTGGATCTGTTTCAAAAGCATTCCCAGTGATCCTTTCATTATGATTCGGCTGTTTTAGGCAAAATCTAAAAACCTGTGTGGTTTTCCAGGACATAGTTTCTGCAGAGTTTTACAGTTTTTACAAAGCATACAGTTTTGATCCAGATTTCAGCTCAGACGAGGAAAACAAAGACGTACATGGATCTGTTTGTCTACAAGTGGATGAATCAGAATGGGGAGGACCAGAAAAACTTAGGCCCACCCATTTCACTTTTACAAATTTAGGCTTTTCAAATTGCACGTTTTTTTTTTTTAATAAATTCTCAGAAATGCAGTTTTCAATCTTTATATATGCCCTCTTTATCATGAGAAAAATGTTATAAGAGCATATTAAAAACACCAAAGTGGAGTGGGTCTTTAAGCAGCAACTTTTTCTTGTAATTTATCATTATTGTGTTTCGAATAAAGGGGTTTATGTTTACCAGTTTATAAATTAATCATTTTAAAGTCTTAATGCAGATATTGACAGCATTTAAAAAGGAAAGTAACCATGTAAAACTGCTGAGTTAAATGCAATGTGGTCAAAAAGGTAGGTGCACTTTATTTTTGTGCTGGTGAACCTAAGCAAAAAACTTAGGCGCAACAGTGCAACCAGTGCAAAAATTTAGTCTTGACCCTAGACTTATATCTCTTACAAAACAATAGAGTGTAAAGTAAACAAAGTGTAAGTTATGACAAATTCATTAATATTGTAATGCATTAAAGTGCAATTTGCAATATACTACACAGTATTTAAAAATGACATGTCAATACAGAGTTATATATAATATAAGATAATGTGAGAAAATGTGGAAAAGTTCAAAAGGAGTGAATACTTTTGCAAGCCACTGCATCCAACTATGGAAGTTTTTTTGTCATAATCCAAAGTAATATGCAACTCTCAACTGACATTTAAATGAGCTATTTCATCATGGAATTTGAAAATGCTTTTTTTCAATTGACAATTCAACATGCAATTCAGGCTTTCAATATGAAAATACATTTTGCAATTTAGAATTCAATATTAAAATTTACAATTCAATATTAAAAGTTTAAAAATATGTTAAAAACAAAATCAATTGTATTTTTAATTTTCATGGTTTTTTTCACGTCATTCAAATGAATATGCATTTTGCAATTTGCAATTCAACATGCAATTTCACCTTTCATTTTGAAAATGCATTTTGCATTTTATAATTTAATATTTAAAAATGACATTTCCAAACACAGTTTGCTTTAAATTCATTTTAAAGTAAATTTCAATTATTGAATTGTAAAATGCTGTTTTTGTGTTAGAATTCAAATGAAATTACAAAACAGCACCTTCCCTTAGTGCAATGCAATTTCATTTGTACATCGGGCTTTATGTAGCTTAAAATTCAATTTCAAATGCAAACTGTCAGACTCATCAAGGCAGGGCTCACGACCTTCCTAAATTCACTAAATCTCGTTTCCAACTTCCTACTTGAGATCTGTCTGTGGGACAGGGTGTAAATCCTAGCTCAGCTCCAAACACATCTGTTGTAGAAACCAAACATCTTTCTTGTCCTCAAAGGCATCAAATTGTGAGGGTGTATTTTAAGCATACTGTAGGAGTTTACAGTACGCCCAGAATGTATGCATCTAGATCTAAACAGATGAATAGATACCAGTACACATGCATATTTATACAGGAGAACAAAAACATTCATATGGGGGGCTAGCGTAATTGCTTGAACAAGTCTCTTATGGTTTAAACTTAGTCTTTGTGATGAAAATTTTCCTTTGCTAACAACCGGATGCTAACCTTAACCGCGTCTGAATTTTAAGGTGTGATGGATAACTAATGCAAAATAAAATGACACAACCATCGTAAAATTTGTATTTTCTAAACATAATAATAAATGTGAATCCACTGTATCTGCATCTTTATTAACTGCTTATTAAACAATGGAAAGAGTAAGACACAACTGCAAACCTACCTAGACATGGTCATCCACCTAAACTAACAGACCGAACAAGGAGACACTGATCAGAGATGCAGCCAGGACGCCCATGATGACTCTGGATGAACTGCAGAGATCTGCAGCTCAGGTGGAGGAATCCATAGAACAACCATCAGTCGTGCACTGAACACATCTGGACTTTATGGAAGAGAGGCAAGAAGAAAGCCATTGTTAAAAGAAAACCACAAGAAGTCCTGTCAGCAGTTTTCCATAAGCCATGTGAGTGACCCAGCAAACATGTGGAAGAAGATGCTCTGGTCAGATGAGACCAAATTGGAACTTTTTGGCCTAAATGCAAAGTGCTATGTGTGGAGGAAATCTAACACTGACACTAACATCACTCTGAACACACCATATTTATGTTTGTGGTCATAATGTGAGAAATTGTGTTCAAGGGGTGTGAATACTTTTGCAAGCCACTGTAGATTGTTATCACAATGCCCACAAATGAGTTTCTGAGACACATCCTCTGTCCAATATATTACATTTGGTGAAGGGTTTTGAATTGTATTAGTTGCAGGTTTGGACTTTTTGTTTAAAGGTGTTTTGACACATTTCTGACTAGAAGCTTTGATCTGTGCTTCTGCTTAAGTCTGCCTCCCATTTTGTTATTGAAATTTCATTATTTAGGTTGCATACAAGTTTGTATATTTTGGAGAGAGTTTTATTGATTGAAAGGGAAATGCAACATTTTTTGTTTATCAGGATGTCTGGGTTGTTCCAGATGGGTGTCATTTTTCATGAGCAGTCATGTTCCTTTATTGATGGGCTGATAAATGGTAGATCTGACAGGTTAATCTTTCCACAAAATGCCTGTTCCAAATCCATCCATGGGTTGGTTTCTGGACTGTTTTTTAACCATCTTAAGATGTACTGTAATCTGTTAACAAGAAAGTAGTTGTGGAAGTTTGTTCATTCTAAGCCTCCACAGCTTTTTACAGATTTTAAAGTTTTCAGACTAATTCTTGCAGGTTTATTGTTCCATGAGAAGCTGGATATGACTGAGTCTAATGTTTTGAAGCATTTTAGTGGTGGTTGTGTGGGGATCATTGAGTAGAGATAATTAACTTTGGGTAAAATGTTCATTTTTACTGTGGCTATCTTACCCATGAGTGACACAGGCAGGTTGACCCAGCGGGTTAGATCGTCCTGTATACTTTTCAGTAATGGGCTGTAGTTTAGTTGCACCAGTTCTGATAGTTTCAGGGAGAAATAAATATCTCGATATTTGATATTGCCTGATTTGACTGGTATTGAAATCGTTTGCTCAACATTACTGCTCAGTGACAATAAAACTGATTTATTCCAATTAAGTGAGTATCTGAGATGGAGAAGAATTCTCCAGAATTGTTACCTCACTGATAGAACTTGAATTATTTACAAAAAGTCTGTCTGCTTCCTCTTTTTTAAAACATTTCAAACACTTTATAAACAAATGTAAATTATATTTTAATATGAAGCCAAAAAAAGTTATTTAAGTGGGGCAGCGTTTGTCTAAACCGTGACGTGTTTGCCTATATACTGTTCTTTGCCGGGCCAGCAGTAATTTGAAATGTTAAGGGTTTAAATGCTGAATTAAATGCTTAATCCGGAAAACATTTCCTTTGCCCTGCATACATCTGCCTGATCATTTTGAAAATTGTAACCACTTTCCAGAGAAAACCTGTCGGACGTCTATTCGTTAGTCCTGACTGTTACATTAGGGTGTTGATATAATATTTAAATCCAATTAAGGAATGATTTCCCAAACTTATAGAGGGCAGCAATGAGGAACTTCCAGTTTACTCTGTCAAATGCTTTTTCAGCATCCAATGAGAGTATGGTCATTTCCTGGTTTTTAATAGTGACAAAATCTATTATGTTTACAAGTCTGCGGACATTATCACTTGAGTGTCTACCTTTAATGAATCCAGTTTGATCATGGTGAATTATATGAGGGGTGATTTTTTTCTATTCTCTGCGCGAGTGCTTTGCAAATAATTTTTACGTCTGCATTAATTAGAGAAATGGGGCGATAGCTTGAAGGATTTGTGGGATCTTTTTCTGGTTTAAGGAGGATTATGTTAGCTGAATTCATGTGTGGTGGCAGTGATTGGCTTTCCTTGATAAATGTAACCATTTTATAAAAAGTTTGTGCCAGCTGTTCCCAGAATTCCTTATAAAACTCAGCAGGAAAGGCATCAGGTCCTGGAGCTTTGTTTTTGGGCATCAGCAACAGAGCTTCATGAAGTTCAGCCAATGAGAGCGGAGAGTCTAAGTTTGAGCTTTGATCCTCATTTAATCTGGGTAGAGTTACATTATTAAGAAATGAATTAATACTTTGCTCTGATGGATTGACCTGTGATGTGTACACGTTTTTATAAAAATCTTTAAACCTTTATTAATTTTAACTGGGTCAGGTGTAACATTTCCTGTCTGGTCCATAATAGATGTAATTGTTGATTTTTCCTTATTAATTTTAAGCTGATTAGCTAAAAATTTGCCTGATTTATTAGCGTTTCCAAATGATCAAGTTGAAGTTTTTGTATTTGGAATTGTGTTTGTTTTGTTGATGTCATTTAACTGAAGCTTTCATTTTTTCTTCCAGAATGTGTTCTTGTGCAGAAGCAGCATAAGCAGCCTCTAGATCTTTGATTTTATTTTCTATTTCTAACAAATCTGCTTTCTCTTTGTGGTTTTTATTTGTTGAATAAGAAATATTTTTCCCTCTCATCACTGCTTTTGCTGTTTCCCAAAGAACACATGGTGAAATATCAGGAGTGTCATTAAATTCTAAGAAGGTTGCCCAAAACAATAGGGAATACAGGCCGTAAAAAATGCAAAACAAATTAAATCAGGTAGACTGCTGACCCAGCTTAAGTGACAGTTGAAGTCAGCAACTCGCTGCTAAAGGCTGCCTACCAAAAACTAAATAATGAAACAAAAGAAAGCCTGCAAATCAAGACTACAAAAGTCCAATCCCCAAACTAAAACAAAAAAACCCAGCAGTATATGACTGCTGAGGACAAAAGGACGACAACAAAACAAACCAGCACAGCAAAAAGCAAACGCTCAGACTCCTGCTCAGCTCTCTCTGCCTGCTGCCTGCCTTGGTTGAGAGCCTGCCCTGCTTAAATAGTCAGCAGTTTTCTAACAGCTCCTTTATTAATTTCTAACCAATAGTCTCTCCTTTTGGCATTTTCAATAGGGTGTTTTATTTTCCAAGTTATTTCTGCTCATATCTTTAGAGCAGCACAACACTATCCCCCCCGGTAAGAGTGCGTTGTTGTTCTTAGTTTGGCCCTGCAATGCACTGACAAACCATCCAGAGTACAACCCCTTTGCCCAAGAGTGGTTAGGAGAGGATTCAGGAACACTGTGATCCTGAAAAAGATTTAGTCGGTTAAGAATATAGATGTATTTATAAAGTGTCATTAGACTGGATTTGTTTGTTTTGATTTGCATTTTGTTTATTTTTTTCAGGATTCCGTAAAATCAGCCTGGATGATTTGCGCAAGTCTTACATCGTCAAGGATGTTCAGCAGTATATCCTCCAGCGGCTGGATCAAGAAGAGGCTCTGAGGCAGCATTTAACAAAGGAAACTGCAGAAATGCTTAACCAACTTCACATTAAAAGCAGCGGTTGCTTCCTTTACTTGGAACGTGTGTTGGATGGAGTGGTAGATAATTTTATCATGCTTCGGGAAATTCGTGACATCCCAGGCACTCTTAATGGTCTTTATCTGTGGCTTTGCCAGAGACTGTTTTTAAGAAAACAATTTGCTAAAGTCCAACCTATTCTTAATGTAATACTAGCAACTTACAGGCCTCTTACAGTCAAGCAATTGCATCACGCAGTCTGGACCAAAAACATGACACTGACAATGGAAGAGTTTCAGAAAAAAATTGAAATTCTTTCCAAGTTGTTGAAAGATGGCATTGGAAATACTAAAATCCTCTTTCACAACAGTTTTGCTGAATGGCTCCTGGATGTCAAGCATTGCACTCAAAAATACTTGTGCAATGCTGCAGAAGGACATCGGATGTTGGCCATGAGTTACTCTTGTCGAGCAAAGCACCTCAAACCACTTCAAGTACATGATTTTGCTCTTCATCTTGTTAATTCTAATCTACAGATTGAGCCATGTAATTTGGCTCTTTGGATGATTTGGAATGGGACCCCTACAAAAGACTCTTTGAACACATCCATACCGAGAGACCAGCAGGTTCTTCAGCTCTTGGTCAAAGCTGGTGCTGATGTTAACAATGAGTATACTCATGCTTCAGGTATTTTACACCAGGCCCTTGAAGAAGAAGACTCAATAAGAACATTACTTGACAATGGAGCATCTGTAAATCAGTGTGATTGCAATGGAAAAACTTTATTGGCCAATGCTGCTTACAGTGGAAACCTTGATGTAGTTAATTTACTTATATCAAGAGGAGCAGATATGGAGCTTGAAGACAACAATGGGCATACAGCTCTTACTCTTGCTGCAAAGCAGGGTCATACTAAAGTGATTAACTGTCTTATTGGCTGTCAAGCCAACATAAACCACACAGATCAAGAGGGATGGACTGCTCTCCGTTCAGCAGCTTGGGGTGGACATTCAGAAGTGGTGTCCGCTCTACTCTATGGTGGTGCCATAGTAGACTGTACTGATACTGATGGAAGAGCTGCTCTTAGAGCAGCTGCTTGGGGAGGTCATGAAGACATAGTCTTAAACCTTCTGCAGCATGGGGCTAAAGTTAACAAAGCAGATAATGAGGGAAGAACAGCTCTCATTGCTGCATCATACATGGGACACAGAGAAATTGTCGAGCATCTTTTGGACCACGGGGCTGAAGTTAATCATGAAGATGTTGATGGGAGGACTGCACTCTCAGTAGCTGCTCTTTGCATGCCTGCGAGTAAAGGTCATGCCTCAGTTGTCAGCCTTTTGATAGACAGAGGAGCGAAGGTTGACCACTGTGACAAAGACTGCATGACTCCTCTCCTTGTTGCAAGCTATGAAGGGCATGTAGATGTAGTTGATCTGCTTTTGGAAGGTGGAGCTAATGTAGATCACACAGACAAAAATGGACGTACTCCTCTTCTGGCCGCTGCTTCAATGGGCCATGCATGTGCTGTCAATACATTACTTTTTTGGGGTGCAGCTGTGGATAGCATTGATGCTGAAGGCAGAACTGTGCTGAGCATTGCATCTGCTCAGGGGAATGTGGAGGTAGTCAAAACTCTGCTGGACAGAGGATTAGATGAGAATCATAGAGATGATTCAGGATGGACCCCACTACACATGGCCTCATTCGAAGGTCATCAGCAAGTGTGCAATGCACTAATTGAACAAGGTGCTCATTGTTTGGAGGTTGATAATGATGGAAGAATACCGCTAATTTTAGCAGCACAGGAAGGACATTATGATTGTGTGAAAGTTCTTTTGGAAAACAAGTCATGTATTGACCAAAGGGGATATGATGGAAGAAGTGCCCTTAGGGTAGCTGCACTGGAAGGCCACAGGGAAGTTGTTGAGCTACTTTTGAGTCATGGTGCTGATATAGATTACAAAGATGCAGACGGGCGCCCAACACTTTATATTTTAGCACTTGAAAACCAGTTAGCCATGGCAGAATATTTCCTTGAAAATGGAGCTAATCTAGAAGCTTGTGACACTGAGGGAAGAACAGCCCTCCATGTATCCTGCTGGCAGGGGCATCTTGAAATGGTAAAGCTGCTTATTACCTATCATGCTGATGTGAACTCCTGTGACAATGAGAGGCGATCTGCCCTGCAGTCAGCTGCATGGCAAGGATATGCAAACGTTGTACAGTGTTTGATTGAACATGGCACACAAGTTGATCAAACATGCAACCAGGGAGCAACAGCACTAGGTATTGCTGCTCAGGAAGGTCACATTGATGTTGTGCAGTTACTTCTGGAAAAGGGTGCAGACCCCAACCATGCAGATCAGTTTGGACGAACACCAATAAAAGTGGCATCAAAAAATGGCCATTCAATGATTGTAAAACTTCTAGAAAAGTATGGAGCAACAGCTTTAAATGGGTGCAACATTTCCTCATTGCAGCGCATGGAGGCAAAAACACAATTGACAATGACTGGTAAAATACAATCTCTCACAATTAAATCAAGTAGCTCAAGCAGCACTGGAGGGGGGGATGTACAGTTGTCTGTAAGAGGTGCAGCCAATGAACACATGCATGCTTTCAGTTCACCTTCAGATTCACCTGATTCTACTATGGATGACCAGAAATCATTCCAGTCAAATAATTCTCTCATGAGTTCAAACAACTCCTTGAAAACCACATCATCTACAGCCACAGCACAGACTGCCCCAATTGACAGTTTTCATGGAATAACATATAAAGAACAAATTCAACAACTTTCACTGAATTGTAGCCAAAGCAGACAGTCTAGTCTGTCAGCATCATCGACCACAAAGTCTATTGGTCATCAACTGTCATCTCCATCTTGTGACTTTAATTGGTCTCAGTTCAAACTTAGTCTGAAGTCAACAAAGAGCAACCAAATAGTGATTGGTAAAGGTCCAGTGAATGACATAAACAGCAGATCAACACAAGGCCAAGTTTTAGGGTATGAAATGACCCAATTTGACAAGAGAACATCTAACAAATCTGTAGAAAATATCTCAAGAAAAGATCCACACAATCTCACGATCAGTGGTTCCATTCAGCAAGAAAAGGACCAATGTCATGATCACATCCAGCAGCAGAACAGTTCTGAGAAAAAACGGAATGGTATTATGACAAACCCCAAGTATCATCTACAAGGCAATCAAGTTTTCTTTGGTAGAGTTCCTCAAACTGTGCAAAACAAGCGCCACCAAGATGTTCTACAAAATAACTCTGTTGAAAACAACGATCTTTGCTTTAATCAAGCCCTGAAGCTGCAAATTGAAGACTCAGATCCTGAGTTCAGTTACAAAAGAGAGACACCTTTATAAGTGACGATACTTTGTTGATAATCCTGCAGACATTCTCTGTGCTCTAGTTCTATAATATATTCTTCAGTATTTTTTTTGGCACATACATTGGGAAAAAAAATATCTGTTGCGTCATCGACCAAGTTGGCTAGTAGATAAAAAAAAATCTATAACATATTTTTTTACAAGCCAAATTATTACCCTTATTTTAAAGAGAAAGCTTTGTCATTTTGCTTTTACAATAAAAATATGTTGAAAGCAAAAGATAGGAAATAACAACATAAATAAAATATAAGATTAAAACATGTTTACTTTTTTTCTGAAGAAACTTTCTTTAAAGTCCTACTCCAACCATATTTTTTTTTCTCTTGTAAAATTGTTACCAGCAGCCTTTTAATTATGACTGTGCTGTTTTTAGCCAAAATCAAAAAGACTGTCAATTTTAAGACATATTTTATGGCCAGCTGCAGTAGCTCATTAGAAATATAATCATGGTTTGTGGGCAGGACTGTCTGCTTAGATCAACCCTCCTCCACCTGTTGCCGAGAGCTCTGTTTGCACGCTCATGCGGGAGCTTACAGCCCCAAGTTAGCATAAGTGGTGCAAAGATAATGGTGAGCAATATTGGATCAATCCAGCTATACAGTTTTGATCCAGAGGCCAGCTCAAACGAGGAAAATGAATGCACGCGAGGAGGCAGAGAAGTGGAGTGGTAAAAAAGACATGGCAATCCCATTTCAGTAACTGCCTCATTAGTGTGAGCTTTTTCTAGCATCTGGTTTTCTGATCCAACCCGATTGGAATCAAGGAATACTCAGAAACACAGTTTTAGTCATAAATTATTTCAAATAGGTCCTCTGTTATATGAAAAAATGCTACAAGAACATGTTAAAAAACACAAATGTATGATTTTCATGGGACCCCTTTATTGATTTTCCAGAGATTTTCTAATTCTGCCTCCAGGTGATTAGTGAACAACACTGGCTCTGCATTGGCACAAAGATGCTGGTAACACTGATGCACAATGGATTAAATTATGTTATAATTAGAAAATACAGTTTTTTTAAAGGATTTCCAATTTTGTTGCATTTATGCTTATGTATTATGTCTTCAAGTCCAGTCTGTGAAAAATACTGTCTGACTTTAGACAACATATTGGGACAGTTCATTAGCGTAGCATCATTGCATCATAAATTTTAATGAAGGGTAGAGAGGCATGACACATTTTCAGCTCGGCTCTTAATTAAGTTGTTCATTGTTACCTTCGATTTGAAAGAAAATGTAACTGTGGAGTATGATATCCTACTGGATCTATTTATTTGTGTAACTACTCCAACACAAAAGTTCGTTTGAACTTGTGCAATTTTAACTTAACATGATAAAATGTTGCAAGAATGTTTATTTACCATTTGTGTTGCTATCATTGTTTATAAACTATGAATTTTCTTAAACAATATTTTGTCCACAGAAAAGCAATGGTTCAAGTGTAATGCTGTGGTCACACCTGTGAAATTTGCATCCGCTAGCTCTTCAAATTAACTGCTCGATACTTGTCCAAGAAATCATAAACCTGACACTTTCGCATTATGCATTATCGCATGATCACATTATGCATTGGCTTAACATTAAAACTAAACTCCCTGCTGAGCAAAACATGTTTGATTCCCTTTAGACATTTCAGTAGCTCAGTAAAATAGGCATATTAAAGTGTCCGTTGTAAGACACAAATTTCTGAGCTGCTAGTGGAGATTATATTACTTCACAATTGTGAAGACAACACAACAAGGCCACTATGTGGTTATTATTTTCAACATTTGATGCATATTATCTCATAAATCCTTATATTAGTCAAAAATATGGTTCTTTATGAATGCATTGGATTGTTTGGAAAATTGCTGTCCCTCTTTCATCTGTTTAAAATTGCTGCACTCAAGGATTTTTGGAAAACCTTTTTTCAGCTGTTTCAAATAATTAATTCCACTTGATAATCTCTGTCTGTACTCTTATTCACTTCAAATCTAACTATACCAAACATTTTTCAAAAGTCTGTGATATTGTTTTTAAAAATGTAATAAAAACTTGGTGAGTGCGGTCTTTACATTTGCACAACAGACTCTTGCCTTCTTTAATTTTCGCTAGATATTTCAAAAATTGCAACATTGAGTACAATATTTTGTATAAATTAGATCTATATTATGTATTACAAAACTGGCTCTGTTGCACCCCAATTAGGTTTCTTATGTAAAAATTCATTATCTTACTTATTTACATGATTATTTCCTTTTGGTTGAATTTCTTGAATTTAAAGTCTTGGACACAAAATCTATTTTTTCCCTCAATTCCGGAAAACCTTTTAGCCTTGAAATTTCCCACCCATTTAATGTGAATGTGATCTCCTGCAACTTTTTTTTCTCAGAAATACTCTTTTGGCTTTCTGTTTACCATTTTGTAAAGAATGTTTCCTATTTAAAATCTTTAAAGCTACAACAGCTATAAGACTGTCACAGTAAGCACATGCAGTTTACTATACAGTATATATAGTATAACATTTTGTTTTTAAATATTGAACTGGCAAACATTTTCTTTTGCACAAATATCTGCTCTACCTTCTTTGACACTTGAAATGACTCCCCCTACTTTGCTCCTTTTTTGGCAATTATTTTGATTTTTTTCAAACATTTCTTTGTCAAATTTTTTTAGGACACCAACTGTTATCTGTTGGTATTCACAGGTTGTAATATTTTTAACCATGAGGCTTTCTGTGTTTGTGTGTGCCAAAAAAAGAACATTTTAAGTAAATGAACAGCCTTTTGTGAAAGTTGAGCTGTTTTGGAGGTCAAATGCATTAGTGTCTCAAGAAAGATTACTGACAGGTAATTTCCAGGAGAAATTGATGACCAGTTTCTTCTAGAGCGGTTATTTTTGTTTGTCTTACAATCTCATTTGTCATATTTCACTCATCTGTTAGTGACTTAAATGGCTTACTATGTACATCCTATTTTATTTAAAATAGTTTTGGATTACATGAAGTAATATTTTCCTATGTAACATAAAATCCTTAATAAATATGCTGAATTTCAAACAAAAGAAGGCTTCCAATTTTTGTTTCCTCACACATAAAATAACTAGAATGCTAGTAACTTAAATTCCAGCGCTAAGCTTTATCACATGTCTTATGCCGTTTTCAAGCCGGCCACATGTGGCGTGTTCAAGAATGTGCTGCACAAGGTTTCACGAACTCACATTCAGCCGGTGGTCTTCACACAGAACCAGTGCCAGACAAGAAGGTAGCGGTACGGAGGGGATTCTTTTGTATTTTTACTGCTTACTAACACTCTTCCACCACAAACGATGTTAGGTAAAGGCTTGGTGTGCAAAGTCAAAGGCCAACAAATTCCGCAAATCATTTTACCAGGCTTTCTGTTTGACACGAAGAGGCGGAGACGTGGATCCATGTGCAACCGGTTTGACTGAGCACAAACCGTAATTATTTTCTCCGTGATCATGTTTACAACGGTTGGCACTTCTGTAATTTGAAAAGGACGCTACCATATCACTACGAATAGTTTTTAATTGTTCAGGATTTTTTTTTCACTTGTCCTGTCAAACAGATGAGCAAACAGAGGCCATTTCCTCGAAGAGGTGCATCACAGGCTGACACCCCCATCACCCTAATATGTGGTCGTACAAAACTTTAAACTAGTCAGTTTAAAATTTGACGAGTGTAGTGAAAAATAGGTTTTATTTTTAAAAATGTACCGGATGCACTTGACATTCGCTCACATGATTTCCAGCTTAGGTCTTGAATTTCCTAAACTTCACAATAAAGTGCTACGGCTGAGGTCCGGCATTCAGAAAAAAATTGAAGCCAACAAAAAAGCCTCTTGCACTTTCCATGTTATGTAAAGACTCCGGCGTCCTCACAGTAGTCCCCAGCGAGACCACATGCAGTGTGAGCCCAGGGTTATGGAGGGCAGCAACTAGGAACTTCCAATTTACTCTGTCAAATGCTTTTTCAGCATCCAATGAGAGTATGGTCATTTCCTGGTTTTTATTAGTGGCAAAATCTATTACGTTAACATTATCACTTCAATTTCAATTTTATTTATATAGCCCAATATCACAGTCATAGCCGTCTCATTGGACTGATATCAGTATATTGCAGGAAGCAAAAAAAGAAATCAAACATGTAAAAATAAACAATAGTTGGTTGTTAAACAGACTTTTTGGAAGAGCCAAGGCGAGATCAAGGCCAAAGACAGGAGCAGGAAGAGCTAAAGGTGAGGTCACGAGACTCTAGGAATCACAAGCAGTCCTGCATTTTGTTAGCGGAGTGTTCTGTTTGGAGGTAATTAACTGCCATCCAGGTCTTGATGTCTCCAATGCAGGCATTAAGTTTCTCTTAAGTGGTCATTCTGGTCGGGCTTAATGGATAAATACAACTGTGTATCATCTGCATATCAGTGAAAATTATTACTGTGTTTATGTTCCCTAGAGGCAGCATGTAAAGCATTAAACAGGATGGGTCCTAGAACTGAGCCCTGTGGGACTCCGTGGCTAACTCGACTATAATGGGAGGAATGTCCATTTACATGAACAAACTGGTACCTATCAGATAAATAGGATTTAAACCATTGAAGGGCAGATCCTCTGATCCCTGTGTCATGCTCTAGTCTCTGGAGTAAGATGCTGTGGTCTATAGTGTCAAAGGCTGCACTAAGATCTAACAGGACCAGAATAGAGATTAGTCCCCTTTCTGTGGCCAGTAACAAGTCATTAGTTACTCTAACTAGTGCAGTTTCAGTGCTATGGTCTGAACCCTGACTGGAAATCTTCAAAGAGACTATTGTCCTGTAGGTGGCAGTATAGCTGTTTAACTACAAATCTTTCTAGTATCTTTGAGATAAAGGGGAGATTTGATATTGGTCTATAATTAATAGGCCAGAATGCCAGGATCTAAACTGGGCTTTTTCAGAAGAGGTTTAACAACTGCATATTTAAAAGACTGTGGCACATAACCTGTTTCTATGGAAGTATTTATAATAGTTAAAATTGATTCATTAATTAAGGGGAAGGTTTCTTTAAAAAGCTTAGTGGGGATTGGGTCTAAAAGACAAGTTGAGGTTTTGGAGGATGTAATAAGTGATGTTAATTCTGCTTGATCTACAGCTGTGAAGCAGTCTAATGTTACAGAGGTTTCTATAGATGCCTTTGTTTCTACTGTTTTAGCCTGATCTGGACTGATAGCAGGGATAACTTTGTTCAGCTTTTGTCTAATATTTAGGATTTTACAATCGAAGAATGAAAGAAATTCCTCAGGGCTGAGAGTAGCAGGAATATGTGGTTCCACTGAGCTGTGACTCCTAGTCAGTCTGGGTATAGTACTAAAAAGAAATCTTGGATTATTTCCATTCTGTGCTATTAAAGTTGAATAGTATTGGGTTCTGGCTTTACGCAGAGATTTTTTATAATTTAAAAGGCAATATTTCCAGCTATTCAGAGATTGCTCTGATCCGGATCGGCGCCATTCTCTTTCTAACTTACTGGTTACTTGTTTAAGGGAACGTGTTTCAGCGTTGTACCACGGTGATACTCGGTTTTGTCTAAATAGTTTTGGTTTCAAAGGAGCAACAACATCAAGTGTTCTCCTGAGGGCCTCCATGGAGTCATCAACAAACTGATCATTTTTTCTGGGACTGAAACTATGGGAGCTGCTCTCAGAGTGTTTGCTCAGCATGTTACTAAATATTGATTGAACTGTAAGTTTAAATTCAGATACAGAACGGTCAGTCAATGTTCTTCTGAGCTGTTCTTTATTTATTGGAGCGGTGGAGTTCTCTAGAACAAACTGAAAGGTGATTAGAAAGTGATCTGAGAGTATGGGGTTATGCGTGAGCACACTCAGCTGATCTATATACCAGGAGTTAGAACAAGGTCCAGGGTGTGCTTGTGCTGAGTGTCTACTGAAGTGTTTACTGAGTGTTACTAAAATAATGTTAGGTAACCCACATTTAATGACATCATGATTTTGCTTGTAGTTATTGAGAGTACTAGTAGCTTTTACTTTTAGGTGTCTGTGTTTTACTCGCCTTTCAGTACATAAGCTAAAGCTAGGAGCTGCTAGACTAACTCTGTGTTGTGCTGGGGTTTGCACTGACGCTAGAGGGAACTCAGAGGAGAGTTTTAAACTGCTGCTCTGTGCCCAGAACCTGTCCCTGGGTTGTCAGGTTGAACGGTTCATGCTCGCAGAAATGTTCTTAGAAAGAAGAGAGTCAAAAGTGGGATGGATGCCATCTCTCTGCATGAGACCAGGCTTTCCCCAAACGTGCTCCAATTTTTAACAAAGCCAACGCTGTTTTCTGGGCAACATCTGACTAACCAGCGGTTAATGATGAAAAGCGGCTGTACATTTCATCACTGACTAGGTTCGGGAGTGGACCAGAGAATGCGCAGAGGAGCGCAGCGCTGTGTGTTTGTGCGAGTGAATGTTTCCTGACTGTGTGAGCTGCCTGTTGGATATTTCCTATGTGAGGTATTTGCAGTATGTCAGCGAGCATGTTATATACCGTTATATATGAGGAGAAGGGGGGGGTACTTGAAAGATGAAAGAAGACCTGGACCTCCATGAAGGACTTCACCGTGGCTTCCAGGCCTTCTCCTGCCACCTCTGGAATCCCCAAGATGACCAGGTTGTCCCTGAGCCTCCGAGCCTCAAGGAGGGTTTCCTTGATGGATCGGCTTTCCCTAGAGAGAGACGAGTGGTGTCGGTGCTCAGGTCTTGCCGGGCTCTCTGAGGGCCTAGTTCTCCACTGCGAGTTCCCGCACTTGCTGGTGGCTGAACTCCAGGGACTCTTGTAGGCCTTGGAATTTTTGATGAATTTTTGAGAATCTCCAGCAGGTTTAAACGGCCATCAAGGCTAGAGAGCTTTTTATCTATGGACTCCAGGGTATCACTGATGCCGCTGCCTGGAGAGGAGGCGGTCCCAGGAGAATCTTTGGGATGGCTGCGTTTGGAGGAAGGAGTGGAAGTCCTGGTTTTTCCCATAACAAAGCTGTCGTCTATGTATTCTTCAAGATCCTCCAGGCTTAAAGGCTTAATGAGCTTAAAAGCTTATTAATCTTTTTAAAATTAGTTATTTACTTAGTTATTAGTTTATTGGTTCATTTTAGTCTGACAGTAAAATGAATTTAGATTGAAATGTTTGTTCAGCTACTGACTTACCACGAGTTGATTCACCACGCTGTCATTAGGTCTCGCAATACTACAGCATCACTCCTCATTCACAATTAAGCGTCAAAATGTTCAAGCAGTTGAACTTTCAGGGCATGATCAATGAACGCACGGACCCCATTTGGACATATAGTCTCTAACCGGACTGATGTTAAAAACTGGTGTTGACTGGGTAGTTTCCTTTTCATAACATGGCAGTGCCAACCGTTTTCAAATGGATCACAAAGAAGACATTAATATTTGCCCTTTTCCGCCCGGCTGGAATTATATGACATCAAGACGTACATTAATAGTAACAGAGCTATAAAAGCAAAAAGCCTGGTGAAAGATTTTTGGATTTTGCACCGGTTTGACTTTTCCCTCCCAGCCTCTACCTATTGTCAGTGGTAGACGAGCACAAGCGAAAGCAAAAAAAAAAACAACAAACAAACCAAAAAAAAAAAAAAACAAATTAAGAAGAATCCAGACCCTGCCGCTACCCTGCCTGACCGGGGCTGGTCTTGGTGAACACCACCGGCTGGATGGGCATTAATGACATTGCGTATAGCACATTCTTGAACATACCACTTGCGACCTGTGTGACTGTAGCTTTAAAAGAGCCATCCTCCAGTTTGACCCAAGGGCCACAAGGTTGCAAAACGACCAGCAAGCCTCCCACCCAATGGCTAGAAATCATTGTGGCAGATCTTAAATAACATCTGGTTGCTGTGGAGAATAGAGCTGCTGGCTCAAAATGGACAGCAAAGGACAAAGCTGGTCCACCTGGTTGGAACTAACACATGGAGAAAAGTTGGGATGAGGATAAGGTGAGGACGGACATTCCTGACTGCACATCTGAATATACACACACAACAAAAAACTCAACTTTTGCAGTTTGTTTTTTGAAACAGTTTCAGAAACTCGCAGTAAATTAGCAGTTTGCAACGTTTCATCTATTTTAGTACACACAGGAAAATATTTCTTGCAACTAAACAATGGTAACAAAAAGCAAGAAGCACCAAATAATTGAAAGCTCAGCTCAGCAGTGTAATCAAAATAAGTCCAGTCTGCTGTGCCTATGCTGGTAGTTGATATACAACTGGAGAAGGGAGTCTGAAACTCTGGGAAACACTGTGTTCAGGGCGCTTTCAAAGTGTTTGGACTCGATATGCTGAGCTTTGATGTCTTCTTGTAGGGCCAGGAGCGCAGCTTCTCTGCATACTGCCAGTATCTGGGACAAAAAACAGACACAAACATTCAGCTGTGAAATGTACATGTAATTACTGAGGATCACTTAACTGTGAGCAGCCACAGCAAGCAGCTGAAAAACATCAACACCAAATCGCTACTTAGTTTTTAAAACCTATAGTGGTTTATTATTCTTAAGAAAAATAGCTACATCTTCACAATAACATGTCATGATCAATTATGTAAAATGTAGCACAGAGGTATGAAATGTCAAGTACAGATACAAATCCACTTTGTATTAATGAGTCACTGTTACCCTTAGCAGGGCTTTTACAGTGCAACAATGCAGTGTAAATCTAGATAGAAACTACTCAAAAAGTCCATTTCTGATCAAATGGGTGATATAGTTGATTTGCAACAATATTCTTAAGTACTTCTAAGGTAAGATCAGATGTTGGCCTGTAATTAGCTAAAACTTGTGGACAAAAGGTACTCTTTAAGCTCACAATCTGACATTGTTACAGTGGCTTGCAAAAGTATTCACACCCATTGAACTTTCTCACATTATGACATTACTTTTGCAAGCCAGCAGATATCATGTGCAATGTGGGCGGCCAACCATTTGTTTATCCATTTAAATGCAAACATATGCAGATTAATGAACATTGTTATTGTAGTGGTATTTTCATTTCTTCACACAAAACACATCTAAATAAATTTAAACCAAAATGAATGAATCCACATTCGAAGTCTAGAAATAAAATGAAAAGTAAGTCTGTCAGGACAATAAAAATTGATCAGCAATAAATCTGGGTTCATACGAAATGTTAGATTTTATTCACTATTAAATAGTCACTGTGAACTTCTAAAAGTAAACAGCTTTAACAGGAAAACTCAACATAAACAGTTATCATTTTCTGTACAAAGCACTGTAGTTTTAATCACAGACAAAAAAATACTGTAATTTTAGAATTTATTCACCAAAAAAGACTAAAACAAATCACTTCCCTGCACCATTGTGAAGGCTGATAATTAAATCTCGATCGCAGTAAAAGAGCCACATCTGGCTCAAAGACAGTGGTTTTGATGAGTAAGTGAGAGTCAAGAGAGAGTCACTTAATCTTGTCCTCAGGTGGTTCATAAAAGAGAATGTCGTCTCGCACAAGCATATCAAGCCAAACAAGCTCAGTATTTTCATGGAAAATGTTTGCATCTGTTGAAAACTGCCCTTATCCAGCTGGTGTTAAAAGTCAGGAGGGCCTTGTTGCAGACACAATGGCGGCTGGAAATCATCAGCCGGAAGGCAAGTAAAGATACCTCTCCCCAAATACTGATACTAAATAAATGTATTCCAAACTTGTGTAATGAAGTGGATCTGTTATGGAGTTACAGCAAACAGTGAATAAAAACATGGATGTATTTGAAAGCGTCAAAGGTCCCCTGGAATTACTTAAAGTATGTATCAGTGTGTGTGTGTGTGTGTGTAAGAGAGTGCCATCTCCATGGTAACGCGTTCAAGGTACAGGTCTGCTCTGTGAGTGAAGCAGCGTGTCATTTACTTTACCACACTCACAGAAGACTCTGAGATAGACTGACGCTAAATGGCTGACGTCTAAACAATTCTGATAAAAAAATGTAATTTAAAGTTAAAGTGTTCAGTAATGTCAATGTTATTAGTGGCAATAATAAAGTTTTCATGTAAATTTGATAGAAAAAAGTTTTTTCTTCTGCTGAGCTAAAATAAAATATTGTGATCTTGAAAGAAATATTGAAAATGTGAAAAATTATTGCAATTTTAATGCTTAAGAATTAATATTTAAACCTAAAACTGTTACAAAATAAAAAAAATATTTGTATTTTCAACTTTTTTTTTCCATTTGTCTTTTCAGTTCTGCTGTCAGTTTCAATTCAGTTTAAGCAGATCCAAATTTGGCCACATAGTTGAGTCCTCGTACACCTCGCAAGCATTGGGGCTACAATGTGTGAAAGTTTCATGAATGTAAGTTCCAGCATGCTCTCACTATTGCAAATTAAAAACATGATGTGGTGTAAAATCCAGCGAGAAGATTTTATATGGGCGGGATTAGGGTAAATGAGTGAATTTTGTGTCAGACTAGGGGCTGTAGGGGCAAAAGTGTTTGCCCCACAGGACTGAATGTCACATTTTTCAAATCCAGAGGGATTTTCCTACATTTTGCTGGAAAACAATGGTGACAAAGGTTGTTGGTCAGGAATTTTTTTTACCTTACAAAAATCAAACTAGTCCATTTTACCTGGAACATCATCCTTTCTAGATCCTGAACATTCTGTCCATTGAGTTATATTGACTATTGAAAAATGTCCTAAAATTTGCACAAAATTTTAACTCTATTTGCAAAAAAACATAAGGTGTTTAACAATCTGTACATTGTTAATTGCTCAATCTTTGCTGAACATTTTAAAGTTTGAATGGTGTCTAGCTGAAAGTATGCAGAAGTTCATAGGTTATAAAGTTTTTTAAGAATTTCTTATTCATTTCCTAGGACACGTATTTTGCCAATATGAATTCTAAAAGTACAAGTGGTAATGTCCTGAACGTTTTTATATCAAGATAACTGAAATCGCTGAAAGTATGAAGGAGTTTTTACGTGCTGAAAATGTACGAGAGCAGGAGAATGTTGCTAAATGTTGCTAATATGTTATCTTAACTTCAATGTATTAGTACTAGCATGGATGTCCTGAGCATGGTGAACATTTTGATAACAATATAGCATAGGTTTTAAAAGTGCACAAAAAAATCTGAGGAATTTCCTGAAAAAAACTGTAAATATTGCCTAAAACTTTAAAATTCGTAAAAGGTATGACTACCAAAATTACAAGCATGAATGGCCTGAACATTTTGATACCAATATTGCATAGGTTTGAAAAGTGCAGAAAGAATTTGAAGAAACTTGTGAAAACATTTGCAAAAATGTCATTAAATTTTAAAATGTGTAAAAGGTATGACTGTCAAGCGTACAAGCATGACTGTCTTGTTACCAAAAATGAATAGGTTTTTAAAGGGAAAAGAAATCTGGCATAAAAAATTTAACATCGGTAAAAGGTATGCATAAGTTACATAGGTTTTAAAAGTGCAAAAAAAAATGAAAATTTCGTTTAAAAAATCTAAAAGATTAGGTATATTTTAAAAATGAGTAAATGGTATGAATACCATGCAATACATGCATGTATGTATTCAATGTGCAACACGTTTTTATGCCAATCTTGAACAAGTTTCACAAATGCACAAAGACTTTGCAGCATTCACACAATAAAGAGAAACAGGAACACAATAACTTTGAGCAACTTGTTGTATTTTCCTTGTAATCTTACACCCTCCTTTGTTTGTTAACCAAACTTCAACTTCTTGACCACCTTTTTCTTTTCATATACCCTTGTCCCCCATTTCTAGAATCCCACTCTCTATTCTTTCTTTTATCAGATAAAAAAATGCACACAAATGTAAAAAAAGTAAAGTTAAGCCTTAAATACACAAATATAAGCCTTATGTGTTTGAAGCTATATAACCTCTATTGTAACAGCAACATTTGTCCAACAAAAAAAACCCGCTTCTTTTATCTGTTTGCTCAACTTTACCTTTAGCTGATATTTGACAATTAAATTGTGAGCTAGTAGTGAAACCTAATCTGCAGGTTTAAGGTCTAAGACTGAAACAAGATTTTCTTTAGAAATCACTGGCTATTCAATTTGTATTTTTTTCACAGGAATACACCAATATAAATGTAATCTTAGTGACAAGTAACTTGAAGATTCCTTTTCTGAGATGGCAGACGTGGTCACAAAAATGTGTAATACATCTTGAAACTAGAAAAACATTTTTTTAGTCCTGTTCTAAATCTAAAAGCAAAATCAATGATAAAATCTTCTCTTTATTTATCCCTAATGTAACCCTAATGTAACAAAATAGGATTGTGTATAAACACAACTCACCTCTGCTCCTGAATACTTGCTGGTTTGAGTTACCAAGTCATCAAGAGACACATTGTTTGCCACAGGGAGGCTACGAAACTGCAGAGAAAATATCTCCCGTCTAGTCAGAGCATCTGGAAGAGGCACATATATGATTCGATCAAGGCGCCCAGGACGCATCAGAGCCTATAGGACAGAAAGAGAAGAGCATATGAAGGAATGTACTGAATTAAAATTAATTACAGGAAGAGTAACTTGATGAATTGCAATGGACAAACAAATGTATTCCCTTTTAATACTGAAAGTCATTCTTGCTATTGTTAATTTTAGCTAGCTGAATAGAAGACATGGAAAATGTTAAGTAAAATATATAATTTCTGGGTAAAACATTTTTATCAATGAAAATGAATATTTGACAATAATGGAATGACTAAAAGGGATCTTCCAGTTCCGGTCAACACCAACATTTGCTCACTGGCAGTGCACGGCACGCACGCACACGCACGCACGCACGCACGCACACACACACACACACACACGCACGCACGCACACACCCCGCTGTCAATCGATCAAAAAATTTTACCACATTATTTTACTTTTAACCACTAATTATTTTAATTTTACATGACAATATGCAGCTTTTGAACAAGAAACAGGCCGGAGAGAAAATTTTTCCTTTATTTTTATTGTCAAAATGCTTTGGACAATTCAATGCTCCCAACGTCGAGGGAACATTTTAGAACATCTAACCTAATCTCACCAATGCACTTTTGGAAGAATGGTCAAACATTCCTAACACACTCCTCAATCTTGTGGATAACCTATCCAAAAGAGTTGAACCTGTAATAGCTGCGAAAGGTGGACCAACACCATCTTGATGTGTATCTATGGGTTAGGAATGTGATGGTACTTCAGTTCATAAGTGAGTCAAGGCAGGTGAGCCAATACTTTTTGTTATGTAGTGTATTTACACAAGAGAGATATGAAGAACAGGACAGCATTGGGCCATGACGTGGTTGAGTATGTCGGCCAATGATCGAAGGGTTGGCAGTTCAATCCCTGCTACCCCAGTCAACTGCTAATGCTTCCTTGGGCAAGACACTTCACCCTCCTTGCCTTCAGTGTGGCTCCACTGGTGTGTGAATGCGTATAAATGTCCTGGAGATGGTCAGAGAGGCCTTAGGAGAGTACTGACAGCCATGCCTCTGTTCAGTCTGCCCCAGAGCTGCTTTGGGTACATCAGGAGATTACCATCACCAAGTATGAATGAGGAGTGATTGAACAATGGATACACATTGTAAACGTTTTGAGTGTCTGGAAAAGTGCTCACCCCAAATGGTTAGCAGAAGGACGAATGATCCTGATCTAGAAGGATTCTTCAATGGCTGCAGTCCAGTGCAACAACTTGCCTCTCCACAACATGGAAGCTTATGTCAGACATCATTGCAACCAAGTTAAGTAGGTACATAGGGGTAGATACCAGAGGAGCCAAACACTTTAGTTGAAAGAACAGCTGCTTAAGACAGAAGGTCACGATGCACAAAAACCTGTGCATAGTCTGGATAGATTACAAGAAAGCATATAACTCAATGCCACACACCTGAATGTTTGGAGCTGTACAACGTCAACAGGACTCTAAGAGCCTTCATAGAAAACTCAATGAAGCTGTGGAAACCACCCTTGAAGCAAAAAGTGAGCGACTTGCACAAGTGTCCATCAAATGTGGTACATAACAAGGAGACACCCTGTCCCCACAGTTGTTCTGTGCAAGTACTAAGTATAAAGCCAGTCTTGTTGACTATTTGGCCTAAGGGGGTTCACCCTTAGAGCAAATAATCAACAAGACTGGCTATATATACCGACTCAGGAAGGGGGCCTCCACCAGTTAACTCCTCTATACACATCAAGCTATACACTAAGAGCGAGCACGACATTCACACCCTGATGTACACTATCAGGATCTACGCTACTCAGAAACCCTAAAGAAATAATAACATGGCCAAAGGAAGAGATACAGACCATGGAGGCTAATACATGGAAGCTTCTCACCATACATGGAGGGTTTCATCCCAAATCCAGCACCCTGAGACTGTATGCTGGCCGCAGTGAAGGAGGCGGAGGACTACATAGTGTGGTAGCCAACATCCAGCATGAAACATCTAAGATGCATGAACACATTGAGCACAAGGCCCCAACTGACAATGTCCTCAATGTATGCCTCAGGCAGAGGATGCAGTGCTGGATAACAGATCATTATGGGAGGACAAGCCCCTGCATCAGATGTACCACCAGACCATGGATGAAGTGACTGATAAAGAAGTCCTACCAGTGGCTGGAAAGAGCTGGCCTACAACAATGCGCAGAGGCAAAGGAACAAGCTCTGACCACCAGAGCAATAGAGGCTCAGATCTATCACACAGACTAAGCCCCAAGGTGTGGGCTGCACAACGAGGCTCCTCAAACAATCCAGCACATAACTGCAGGGTGTAAGATGCTGGCCAGGAAAGCATACATGGAGCGCCACAACCAAGTTGCTGGAATAGAATACAGGAACATGTGTGCAGAATATGGACCGGTAGACAGTAGAACAGTGTAGCAGGCCCTGGTCTGGGTCCTTGGCCAGATTGCTCAGGAGGCAGATATCCTACATCAGCCCTGCAGTATGGGTGTAGGGGGGGGGTCCTGGCCGCCGCCACTGTTTGGATGGGGATCTTGGTGTGGGGATGGCCAGGAATTCTCCCTCCTTTTTTTTCATTCCATCATCCACCTCAACAAAATACAAACCCTCACCTGAAGACAGGTCTCAGCTCACCTTTGCACAACTAGGATGCATGTTAGCTGTAATTGTGTTGTGTATGAGAGGACTCTTGGAGCCAGCAGTTATGTTTGTAATGTCTGAGTGTGTGGACAGGCCCCAACCATTTTAGACTAACATTCACACCTGACAATAATATAAACTCTCAGCATCTTGCTGCCTGTTGTTTTATGATTCTACCCTTCCTCCCATGTAATTATCCTCCAGATTCTTTAACCCCCCCTCCTTTTCCCCTGTCTTTTGTGCCATTAACCCCCCCATCCCTCTTTCTTCTTCCACCTTCTTCTTTTCCGTCCGGTCCAACAAAAAATTGGTACATACATAATAAATAAATAAAGTTTAATTTAAATTATAAGAGGGGTTTATACAACTATACACTTTGTGTGTCCGAAGATTTAAAATCTGATCTGATTGTAACAGTAAAATCTGTCCAACACAAGAGGCTTTCAGCTGATATTTGTTTGCTCAGATGCTGGACAGGACAAGTTAAAATAAATGAATAAATAAATAAAATTAATTAAGTAATTCACAGTTGTTGGTGTTCGCTACCTGCTGTAATTTTTTTATTGCTTTCAGAAAGGAAAAAAAAATGGACTAATGGCTTTAATAAATAAGTAAAAGGGGGAGACTTTTTTTTTTTCCTTTCTGTTCCCCTTTCATTGTTCAAAAAAATAAGTTTGCATGATTTGATTTTGAATTTTCTTGTAGGATGTATTTAATAAATACGTATTTAATAAATAATTAATATGTTTACACAAGTTGCAGCAACATGAATTATACCAAACCCTATGAGACTGCACAACACACATATTAACAAAGCTGTCTTGTTCAGGACATAAAATCAGAAAAATATGTGAATATTAGAATGCGTGAATAGTGAACATATTCAGAATCTGATTACCTTGTCAATCATGTCAGGCCGGTTTGTAGCAGCCAGTACTGTGACATCTCTTAGCTGCTCGATGCCATCAAGCTCTGTCAAAAGCTGAGCAAGGACTCGGTCACCAACACCTTTTAAACCTGTGGCACTACATGAATGAGAAAACAAAATACGTCATGGAGTAATGGAGCAGAATTACAAAAAATTGTGAATAACTGGCTATGTTTATATGTGTATACAGTGCATCTGGAAAGTATT
Source organism: Oryzias celebensis (assembly GCA_014656515.1). Classification (NCBI taxonomy): domain Eukaryota; kingdom Metazoa; phylum Chordata; class Actinopteri; order Beloniformes; family Adrianichthyidae; genus Oryzias; species Oryzias celebensis. The sequence continues at coordinate 18,214,766 of BNCR01000010.1, forward strand.
CCCAGCGGCTCACTTCTTTCACTTTTTATGATGCCACAGTCTTATTTCAAAATGGATTAAATCAGTTTTCTTCCTGAAAAGATCTTTGAAAAACACCCCATAATGACAGTAGGGAAAAAGTTTATGGGGCCAAATTGGAATTAGCTAAAAGTGAATAAAAAAACCAGATTGCAAATTCTAAAAAAATAAATAAAATTTGAAAAATTATTGCAATTTTAAAACTTGTATAAAAAGAAATATTTAAACCTAAAACTGTTACAAATTTTTAAAAAAAGTTTGTATTTTCAACGTTTTTTTTTCCTTTTGTCTTTTCCTTTATCAGTTTCAATTCAGTTTTCGCTGCAGAGCTGATCTCTGATATTTTGATTTGGGGGCGTGGCTTTGAGCTTATTGACTACTGGGACATTTCCCATGAGGTGACAGACAGGACTCCTCACTACACTTTGGGAGAGCATTGCTACCGTACGGTTTTACCTCGCTATATCGCTGTTTGGTTGATCCTTTTCAGTGCTACTTTGCTGTTGAGCTTGTCAATCAATCTCTTCTGTGCCGTGTTTTACAAAGACGTGACGAGTGCAGCTTGCCAACGTTGTGGCATTCTATGGCGTCACATCTCTGCCATTAATTGAACGGCGCGTATTTGATCACTGAGTGAGAGTATCTTACAACTGAGTGAGTGTTTCCTACAAATCCAACGCGTATTCTTAACTAAGCGCGCAGAGAGCTCTCACCGCGTGCGCGGAGCTCTGACCGTGCTCTATGTAGAGAAATAACTCACTCGATTTGTGCGTGCGTAATTCTTGATTTTTAACGCATAAAATACATTTTGTGCATGAGTACAAAAATTACTAAATTAAGAAAAAATACAAAGTACAATGTACACATGCACAACTTAAAATTAAGACAGCTTGAAACTAACCAAACGGACAAATCTTTAAGAAATATGCACGACTCACTTGTTACGCACACACAAAACCACAATTACATGCAAAACTCATGTGAGACTCTTTTCACGTCTCCCAGATTCGTGCGTAAGTGATGCATCATAAAAAAGTTAGACCTCTTTGGTACAGAAGTCATAGGCGAACTGGCAAATGACACTACCATGTTTCGTAAAGATAACAAACAAATTCAAATAGTTATTAATAAAATTAAACATTTCTCTGTTGCTTCAGGACTAACATTAAACCTGAAGAAATGTGAACTTCTAGCAATTTATGACACACATCTGAAGGCAATTTGCAACATCTCTATAAGGTCTAAAGTAAAATATTTATGTATCAATACCATAAAAAAACAAAACTCAAATTCAACCTCATATATTGAGAGAAAACTTAAGAATGACATATTCCATACATTTCATAAAACTTCAGTAGTTAAATTAAGAATACTATACTTAATATTTCAAATCCAACTCAAAATTAAAGAAATGCATTTTAAAACAGTGAATTACATTTACCCATCAAAAGATCTAATCTATAAGATCTATCTGTTGTTGAGACAACAGATCATATATTTTTGGATGTTTCAAAACACAGTTTTTCTGGAACATGCACAGTTGGATACATCATAAAATGTAATTACCTGGTCCTATTACTCAAGAGAATATTGCATTTAGAGTTCTACTACCATCTAGAAGACAACAACTCTGCTATAATTTACTCATCTGCTTAGCCAAGTTTTCCCTATCTTTAATATCCATATCTTTAAGGTTTTCTTGATTGAACTGGTAATGTATTTGAAATTTTTAAAATACATCGATTCTCCGAAAGAAATATATGAAATGTTAATAGCATTCCCAATGATGTGAATTAAAACTTTACGACATATTTATAAAAGCGAAAGAACCCTTATTTTAAATGACCCTTGTAGACACCTTCCTTGCTGACTATTTGAGCCTTTTCTTTCTTTATTTTTATACTGGTGTGTTATATTATTGCCTGCTGGCTGTAAACACCTTCTGACATTGTTAATTCACTATTTAAGCCATGTTCTGTAATGTTCAGTTGTTTTCATATATATATATATATATATATATATACATTCCGAGTTCTGGAGGGAACCTGCGGTGCCGCCAAATCAGAGAGGCAGAGAGGTCCACTTTAGCTAGGCTACATCCACAACCAGCTGTAGTCAACAGAGAATTGCAGCCATGCTCCTCGTTTGTGCAGCCTTCAGATGCAACAACCTGTTCTCTGCAGAGAGCAGATCATGTGGAATTACCTTTCACAAGTAAGTTCTAACAATATTTTGGTTATTAAATTATTTATATGTTTGTATAGCCATAAACAACGTTACATGGTGAACAAAGTAATGCTAGGCAGAAACTGCTCCTCCCTCATTTTATCTTTTGTTATATTGATCTTCTTCCAGTGTCTTATTTTTGAGAATTCCAAGTGACACAGAATTACAAAGGTGGTGGAAAAATGCAAAAAGAAGGGAGGATTTTGTTGTGACGGAGTTCTCCAGGCTCTGCAGGGATCACAATCACTTGACCCAAAGTGGATTAGCAGTAGTTAGTATTATTGTTTTTTTTTCAGGACTATTGACACATTCTGTCAAAGATCATAATACTTTGACAGGACGAGGCAGATTGTCTGTCTGAGAGAAGATGGGATTCTGTCTGTCTTCAACTTTACATCACATCTCCAAAGGGTTAGTGTATTTATCTGTTTTAATCTTAAACTCTATATCTGTCCTCCATCATGAGATTTAAAATGCTACAAGAGCATGTTCAGAACACAGAAAACATGATTTTCATTGGAGTGGGTCATTAAATTGTACTTTTTTCACAAGGGTAATCTACAAATCGAGAGTAAATGTTTTTATTACTTCTTCTTTCTGTGTATTATAATATACTGTGGAATAGTAAGATATTTTCAAAGAATCTTTAAGTATATAAATACTTGGGGCTTTGAGGCATTTTGATCATATCAATAAAACATTTTCTTTTGAGGATTCCTGTCAGTCATCGGCTTTATGGTCAATCTGGACACATTGGTGGCAATAATTCCTGAACAAGTTTGACATTATGTCTGCACACACCTCTTCAACCAGGACCATTTGGTGCTTTTCTTCAGCTCTGTTGGGGCATGTTAGAATTACAACATTAAGAACTGCTATAATTTTTCATCTGTTGTCTCTGGACAGGTGGCAATTTGTCTTTCTCAAAACAGTAAAGTTAACACATAAACTCAATCTAAACATACATATGCAGTAGAAGTATCAAGATCATAAAAAGAAAGTAACTATTCACACGTAACTTTCTAAATACATACGGTCAGTGCTGAACTGTTTTTCTTTGTTTCATCAAAGATCCAGAAAGGTTAAGATTAGGATTATGGTTAGGGTTATGTCAAAACACCAAATGGTTTCTGAGTGCGGCTGTGTCTGCGGCTCACTGCTTTAGGGGATGGGTCAACCGCAGAGAACACATTTCCCACACCTAGCTACGTCACAGCTAATGGGACTTTAAGGTTAAATAACTTCATCCAACAATGTTTAGATCTGGACATTCTTAAAATCTGTGTGCATCAATGTATATCTTAGCTGCATGTATTACGTGTGGCCAACAGTGTGATGTATGTTGCTTGTTTGACTCCGACCACCAGGTGTAGTCTGTTAGTACGTTTGTTCGTTGTCTGGGAGTAGAAGAAGACAAGGCAAAGATGTCGGAATAAATAACGACACAGTTCAAGAAAGAAAGGCCTCTGCGTGTTTTATATATCAGGTCAAACAACATTACATGGTGTCAGAAGTCAAAGATGGAGCGGTTAAAGCCACCGACTAGTCTGAGTTTTGAAGGAAATCTGGCGGAAAACTGGCAAACTTGTATTCAAAAGTTCGACTTGTATCTCATCGCGACCGGCATCGCCGAAAAGAGCGAGAAAGTGAAATGTGCAACATTTCTTCACGTTGCTGGAGATGAAGCTATAAAGGTATTTAATACGATGGTCTTTGATGAAGATGTGGATGGTTTCGATGGGCTGAAAGACATGTTCAGAGTCTACTGTGAGCCCCGGAAAAACTTCACATATCTGAGAAACGTCTTCTTTACCAGAGTGCAAGGACCAAATGAAACAGTTGATGCTTGGACCTGAAAAACATAGCAAAGGACTGTGAGTTTGCACAGCTGACAAATGAGCTGATAAAAGACCGCGTAGTCTGTGGAATAATAAATGACACTGTGAGAGCAAGGCTGCTCAGAGAGACGGATTTGGATCTGATGAAGGCTGTGGATATCTGTCGAGCAAGTGAGGTAACGCACAGTCACATGAAAGCCCTGCACGAGGAAGCAGATGTAGCAGTGCATAAGATAAAAGTTACCAGAGTAAAGAAAGCAGCTGGCGTGCACTTTGAGAATGCCAAAGAGAAAGAAGAGTGTAACAGGTGTGGCTACATGCATGAACCAAAGAAGTGTCCTGCATATGGAAAAATATGCAATCTGTGCAAATTAAAGAATCACTTCAGTCGCAAGTGCAAGTCACAAAAACAACAGTACAGACCCAGGAAAACAGACAAAAAAGTGCATGAAGTAGAACAAGCACAGGAAGAGGATGTCATGTTTATGAGATGTATAGACATAAAAACCAAATGAGCCAACAGGTGAAGAGCTTCAGCTTGGTGCAGTCTCAACATGGAACAATGATGCTAAGAAATGACCTTAAGAACTAAAATTTAACAATGGTGTGCTCACTGTGAAGCTTGATACGGGAGCAGAGTGCAACGTGCTGTCAATGAGAGACTTTGAGAAACTTACAAACAGGCAGAGTTAATCAAGTCCGGATGTAGTCTGGTTACTTACTCTGGCCACGTAATCAAGACAAGAGGCATGGCAAAGCTCAAGTGTGACATCAAAGACAAGTAATATGAATTAGTATTTCAGAACATAGAGAAAGACTCACCTGCTATCCTTGGAAGAGACTCCTGCACAAAGCTAGGACTAATCAGCAGAGTAGACGGTGTAGATAAAGGCAACACTGACATTTTGAGTGAATATGAAGATGTGTTTACTGGTCTAGGATGTGTTCCAGGACAGCACCACATCCAGCTTAACCCAGATGTGACTCCAGTTGTTCACCCGCCACGGAAGGTGCCAATAGCACAGAAGGACAAGATAAAAGCAGAACTGGACAAGATGGAGGATCTTGGAGTTATCACCAAGCAGACAGAGCCTACAGACTGGGGGAACAGCATGGTCACGGTAGTGAAACCCAACAAACTCAGAATCGGCATCGATCCTCAAGATCTCAACAAAGCCGTAAAGAGAGAACACTATCCACTGCACACAGTTGAAGAGATAACTGCAGAAATGCCAAAAGCAAAGGTTTTCTCCACATTGGATGCCTTCAACATCTCTTATGGACGATACATATTCCTGCGACTCCCGTTTGGCGTGTCGTCAGCTCCAGAAGTGTTTCAAAAGTGCATTGCACAGAGACTGGAAGGTTTGGAGGGTGTTGTGAACATAGTGGATGATATTTTAGTGTGGGGTGAAGATGAGGAACAGCATGACAGGAGACTGAGAGCGCTGATGGACAGGATCAGGGGGATGAACCTGAAGTTAAATAAAGACAAATATAAGATCAGAAGGACAGAGATTGGATATGTTGGTCACATTCTATCTGCAGAAGGTGTGAATCCAGATCAGGAAAAAGTCAGAGCTATACAGGACATGCCTGAGCCAGAAGACAAAGCAGATCTGCTGAGGTTTCTAGGGATGCTTCAGTACTTGGCGCAGTTTGTCCCAAACCTCAGATGTGAGTGCGCCACTCCGGAAACTACTGGAGGGTGATGCAGCGTGGCATTGGGAAACGGAGCGACAGAAAAGCTTTGAAAAGCTGAAGATGCTTGTCAGCAAAGCTCCGGTGCTCAAGTATTTTGATGTGAAAAAGGATGTAACGTTATCTGTTGATGCGAGCTCGGAAGGTCTGAGAGCAGTGTTGATCCAGGAAGGACAACCAGTGGCGTATGGCTAAAGAGCGCTGACTGACTGTCAGAAGAGGTACGCTCAGATTGAAAAAGAACTTTTGGCAATTGTGCACGGTTGTGAAAAGTTTAAACAATATGTGTATGGCAAAACAGTGCATGTAGAAACAGACCACAAGCCTCTAGAGACGGTGTTTAAGAAATCGCTGCAGAAGGCTCCACCGAGACTCTAGAGCAGGTGTCTGTAGTGACCGGACATGTGTACCATCACCAGTGACATCACCGGCGACAACGCCAATGAAAGGAGGAGTGAAACCAACTGTGAACTGGGAAGATACAGTTCTGAGGTCAAAGTTTGGAAGACTGATTAGACCACCACAACGTTACTGTCAGTGAAAATCAGCAGTTATTTATGCTGTGTAGTTAATACAAACTGTTCAAATGTTTAAGTGCAAATTTCATTATTTTCTTAGTTTTAAGATAATTTTGCAATTGGTTGTAAACACTTTAGGGTTTCTGAAAAACAATTTTAGAAGCAGCACTACAATCATTCTCGCTTCAAAGTGAAAAGAACTACCAAGTAGCTATAAAAGTTAATTAACTCGGGTAAAACATCTAAAGGGAAGAGATGTGGTGTATGTTGCTTGTTTGACTCGGACCAGCAAGTGGAGTCTGTTAGTATGTTTGTTCGTTGTCTGGGAGTAGAAGAAGACGAGGCGAAGATGTCGGAATAAATAACGACACTGTTTAAGAAAGACTGGCCTCCGCGTGTTTTATATATCAGGTCAAACAACATTACAAACAGGAATATGCACAAGTTAAAATACAATCCAAACATAAATGAGCAGTAGAAATAAATTATAATACGGGTAAATGTGTTTGGGTTTATGTTTTGTTTTAGGAGGCTGAAATAACAACCCCACTGCAGGGCAGTTCTAGGGCATTTACCACCGTATGATGGTGGTACTGTGGTGTCTCACCAAGTAGATCAGGAAACGTACAGCACAAGACAAGACTGTCTCTCTGTCAATTGCAAGAACCCCAGAAAAGCCGCCCCCCACCACCCAGGAGTTCCCCCATCCCAGCCCCGGGTACGAGCCAGGACCCCCAAGGAAGACCCGCTCCCAAGCTCCAGGCAACGTCAGGAGATGTAGAAGAGAGCACGGCAGGGGACGGCCACCCCAGTCTAGAGGAGGGACGACCAAGAGAAGTGGGGGTCCCCAAAAGGTGTTGAGAACATTTCCCGACCAGACTCTCCCAATGTTGTAATTTAGAAGGGATCCGACACCTGAGGGCAAGGACCAGAACCCACACCATAAAGACATGGGCACCCTCCAGGCTCAGATGGAATGTGATCCCCCGCTCATGGTCTTTCCAGAGAACTAAGGGATCCTCTATCTGCGTGTGAAGGGGGCCGCCGGGCCCAGGAGGCCAACACCCAAGAGACAAGGCCGCCACTACTGAAGGCTTAGTTCCCTCCACCAGGGATGGGGTAGAGGACTGAAGATTAGTAGTCCCACCTTCCTTGTGTAATGTATTTGTGTGTGTGTTGGGGTGTGTTTGTTTAGGTTTAAAGGGTGTGAAAAAGTTAATTATGGTCCTGTACTTTGCTTTGAATTTGATTATTTTGTCTGAAACTTTGTTCTTGGAAGGTATGAAATGAAGCTTAGCAAGCAGTCAGTTTTGTGGACCTGAAGAAAAAGTATTCACTTTTTATTACTGCGTATTTTGAGTTAAAATGTAGTAATCTCACATGGCTCACATTGAACGTAAAGCAAGTGTTTGTTCAAATAAATTTGCCGTTTTTTGATTGCTCGCACTTTTTGGCAGAGTTCATGTGTTGCAACATAGTAGAATTATAATGTCACTGTCCAGTGTACCTTTCAATTTAATGTCAGAAAATTATTTAGAGCAGAAAAATCTCATGTGTTACTCTGGCATTCATGTATGGAGTTTTATAGTCTGCATTTGGAGGCGGGCTATGAGTTCACTTCAAAACGCAGCCTAACCATCAGGTACAAGACAACAGATTTTCACATTTGGAAAATCCCCCTCCCTAATTTTCTAAATTCTGTCACAATAATCTGGAAAATTGTCATCTACCTGTGATAAACTGATAAATTATAATCAAATCACAATCTGTAGGGATATGATTTCACCCCAGATTGGTTGATTTCCACCAAAACCCGTCGACCACCATCGTAAAAATCCTATGGGGGTATGGTGGTTCGGACCAAGCATGCTGCTGACTGGTGTGACCCGTAGTACCAAGTCAGATTTGTTCTGCAAGAATATATTTGTTATAACCATTAATCTAATAAAATATATATTTCACAGCCATAGACACGTTTTATTTCAGTGTGAAGTAGCGATGGGCAAGTTGGCTTTTTTTTTTTTAATTCATCAATTTATTTAAATTTTGCGAACCAGCAATTGGCCGCGGCCAGTAAGTGCACGTTTGCCCAAACAATTGCCTACAGGCTTCAGGAAGTGGTGAGCTCAGAACCCGGCATAAAGGATGTCAGGAAAAGGTGGCCTGCTTTGTTCAAACAGAAAGAGATAGTAATGCAAATTAAAAGATCAATATCATGCAAAATCCACTTGGTATATACGTAGTATTTTGCTATGTTCACTCTTCTCTGAGTATTCCTCTGAAACCCTGCGGTGGACCAACCACTGCCAATCCACAAAAATGAGTGGGTCCTCACAGATGCGATGCAGACAAATGTGGAAACAGCCCTTTCCAAGAAGAGTCTGCGCTGTCACCACCATCCACAACACAGACACTCACTTTCTCTGCGGATATAAGGGTGATCTGCAAAACAATTTCTTGTTACAGTAAATGCACAATGTACAAATCCATCTTTACAAAAGTTCAGATTTTTTGTAAAGCGCAGACATGCTGCCAAGGCCGACTCTAGGCTGTCATCATGAAATGGCCCCCACCCACAAGGAGCAAAAGTGTGTGCTTTCGTGTGCCAAAGCTAATACTATCCTATATAAAGGTATTGTTTACTCTGAAAGGCTTAAGAATAGCATGATATAGGCCTTTTAAAACAAAATAATCAAGATTTTGTGTTCAATGTTTAAAATATATTTATTTGCACATAACTTCCCATGTTAATGTATTTTTCAGATTAATGCAGAGTTTGAGAGACGTGTGACTTGAAGATACATTCATGGAGAATTGGACAGGTTGTCTGGTTTGTTGATCAAAGTCATCCAGGCAAAAGGAGCAGCAATGTGTGCAAAAGTGGCTGACATCTTGAAAATCTATCAGGTATGGATATTATCTATTAAAATCTTAGTCAACAAAGTAATTACAATTTAGAGTAATAGATGAAAAACATAACAGAAGTTATCTCCTTATCATTTTCCTTGTAAAACAGGATGTTCTCCAAGCAGGTCCAGCCCTGGGCTGCATTGTGCCCTCGGTAAAAAATGAACCGGAACAGAAACAGAAAGTAGCTATTTGGTATATGTTGCAATATGGATTTATTTGTTTTAACTCTCAAAACTGAAATAATAACCAGTTGTGATTAAAAAAAAGAAAAACTGCCATTTTCAAACATGGCTCGAACAGACAATCATCTGCATAGAGAGATAAATGCAGTAACCACTGTGCCACCATGAGAGATGCAGAGTGTGGCATAGGTAGGTCTTAAAACAGGTATCTCCTGTATTAAAAGTTTAGAGATCTCAGTTGTCAAAAGTTTAAAGATAAGAAAAAAAAAAAACTACATCGGCAGTTGATTCGTCTTTTTGACCAAAAACGAGAGTAATTTTTGACCGGGATGCAGGAGAGGGGGGTGAATTTCCAAGCAGTTGAATGTAAATAAAACGGACAAATCTCTGTTTTGAGCCAGTTTTTCTCCTCTTCCTTCCCTTTTTGACCCCAAAGCTGTCCCTGAGGGCTTGTTTTGCTGCTTTTTCATTCTGAAATGTTTTAAAGAAACACAAACAGCGGCAACATCGCCCCCGCCCCAAGTTTAGACAGCGGCAGCCTCAGGTAGGGAGGGGCGCTGCACCAGGCAAAGTTATTGACTACATCAAATTTTTGAGTTTTGAGTTAGAGTAGAATAGATCAGTGAAAAAACAATAGTATGGCTTTTTTCCAATCAGTAACACATTATTAAGTTATGTTTATCCAATTTAATTCTATAAGCTTGATAACCTAAGATTTTAAGTTATACAAGATTACATTTTAGGTTAGATAAATAACAAACTAAGTAGAATAAACATATAAAATTGAATTAGATAGATATACTAAAATAAGTTTGATAAAAAAGGAAATTGAGTTAGATAATCACATTGAATTAGGTGGGATAAACATGAGAATTAAAGTTAGATAAATATATTAAATTAGGTTGGATAAATATATGAAATTTAGTTAGATAAGTATATTACACTGAATTGTACACATTCTGCTTGCCAAGAGTGAACGTCTAGCGGAGGACCACTACGGCCCACAGGAGCGTTCATTGAGGTCCGGGCCGACCCATGTGCCTCCTCGATTGGAAGCAAAACCACCCGCCTTGCCAGGGCTCCTGATGTCCGCGGTTACCGAGGGATCCAAGCCCACTCAGGCAGCAGTGCTCTCCAGATTGCACTTCTCTAGCGCTGCCCACAAGTCAGGGGGCGCTGTTTGCTCAGCTGTGGTTTAGCCAGCCAAGCTTTGGAATGTTACTGCACAGTCTGAAATGCGATTGTGCGCTGTTTTTGTAATAAAATGCCTTAACTCTTGTAATATGCATTTGTGCATAAACAACTTTATGTACAATTATTATACAATTCATTGACGCCCATCAACCTGGACAAGGTCTACAATCACTGGAGAAGTGAGGAAAGACAGCAAAATCAGGTCAAATTTCAGTTCCCCAAAAAGCTAGCATGCACTTTGTTGCCATTCATCAGGAATATTCATTTTTGGATGACAATTATTAATAGAACATTTAAGAGGTCATTTTTAAGTAGTACAAGCGCTGATTAAAAATGGTGGATGATTTAAAGTGGAAAGAAATGTTATCTCGAACTGTTGTGTCTTTACTTTACCCATCAGTATGCTAATAATGTCATTATTAACTATTCATACATTGTAGACATCTTTAATACATGTCATTTTTTTCCATTTCAATATATATTTTATATTGGTCTGTGGTTTCTTTGGTTTTAGTACCTGACAGAAAGCTGCTCTGAAAAGGCAGATGATGATGAAGGCAGTTAAACAGCTAAGCTTTTCCAGATATCAATAACTAAACATTAGATTGTTTATGGATGTTTATCCAGTTTTACTGGGAGGATTTTTACTGATTGTGTTACACAAAATTAGGAAAACACCAAATATTTTAGCAGTAATCTCAGTAATAAGTTATTTAGTTTAGTTTTTAATGTTTTATTAACACCTAAGAATTACATTGACAATAACTTTTTTAAAAATATAATCACTGATGCATTTCACAAAGACACAAGACCTCACAAACCAAACAAAAATGAACTTGATGTTAAAACTCGATGTCAGGAGTCACAAGAGCAAAGAAAACTGAAAACAGAAATGATTTTAGCGTGTTCAAGAAATGTTTATCTTTTCTGGCTCGTGACCTATGGTGTGTTTTGGATTTTTGCCCCCTGTGCTATTGAGTTTGACACACATTGCATCTCGGGGTACCCTTAACAGTCCTCCCATTTAGCTGACAGCTACAAAGATGCTATTATTTCACACTGGATTCAATTCAGTTATTTATACAACACAGTTTTTTATGAATGTACTATGAAATAATAGCAGCCAGCTGCTGCCTTTGTCTGCTCCTATCTCCCTGACGTACCATTTTTGCCCCAAGCCTTGTGAATTCCCGCACTTCTGAGATTCCTCTGGAGATTATTTAGATCATGGAATCAAAAGAGTTTGTGACTGAGCCCCGGGATCCTGATTTTTACCACGGTCCAAGGAGCGCCTTTTCTTTATTAAATTCTGTCTCAGGATCCACATCTCCTTGCATTCGCTGTCTAGAGAACTTCACTCCGCCCCTCTCCCTGCAGATCGCTCTCCTCTTCTGAGCAGCTATCGCTGCACCAAGTCATATCCTGCCATTAACCCTCTCTTGTCTCCATACCACCAGTGCCTGGGCTGCATGTCTCCTGAGCCTGAGGTTCCTCCAAGTTAAAAAAAATTCATAAATCTGTTTTCTTGCTCTCCTGAGTTTGTCCTAAGTCCTAGGGACTTGGTTCTTGAAGCAAAGTCCTGACCGCTTTTTAGCACAATGTCATAGCATTAGTGTCTAACAACAGCACTATCTCCAAGTCAGCACTTTGCATTCACCTGTTGCTGCTGTAGGTTCAGCAGATTTATCCTCTAGTTCTGACTGGGTCCTGATAAAAAAAAATCACTGCATGTTCCACTGTTTCATTATCCAAAACTAAATGCTACACAGGTGTGGGGTGTCTCCCGTGCGCTTGTTTACCTCGCGTGCAGACGGTGGAGGATGAGAGGACAAAAGAAATTCAACAAAAGAAGAGCTAATAAACATAACATATTTTAAGCAAAAAAGTTACTTCTTAATGTAGCAACTAACCCTGTAACTTTTACTTTCCAAAGTTACCTGCTAGCAACTGGCAAGTGTTAATTTCGGACCCTTTAAAACATAAGGTCAAAAAAAAAAAAAAAGAAAAAAAAAAAAGACCCCCCACTACATCTTGTGTAGACCCCTGTTCTGCATAAGATGTAGTCTATCCTATGATATATTATTCAGGTAATGTTATAGGCATCACTTTTGCACTTTTTGTGTCTTATTCTTTTCATGACATTAAAATTGATACAAAATGAACACACTGTACCTTCCTCTTTCACTGGCCAGAGCATCTATCTCATCAAAGAAGACAATAGAGGGAGAGACTGTCCTGGCTTTCCGAAACACCTGTAAGCAGCGCCATCAACAACAGAAGAGAAATAACGTTTTTCAAACAGTTAATTTATTTGCAACTCAAAGTGCAAACAAATATAAAGGAATATGCAGATTGTATGACACCTCCAGTCAAACTTTTATAACATAGAAACTACAAGTATTCAGAGTTCAAATATTACGTTTTTATGAGCAAAACAGAATATTGCCAAAACGGGTAAAAATTGTTAAATATTTTTACCTCTCTGACAGCTTTTTCAGACTCTCCAACATACTTGCTCAATAACTCTGGTCCCTGAAAGACATGTATGAACGTCATCTTTGATTACGTCTACAATTTCACTTTTTTACAGTTACAAAATCAAGGCACAATCAATATAAGCAGAATCTGAAGCAAGCTTTTCATTGGTTGGGAAATATCCCACATCATAGTTATCACTGTTACGACGACTAGGTCCTTGTTCCTTACTGTTCATTAATAGGGTAAGAGAAAAAAAATGCAGCATGAGAATTTCAAGCAGCACAACACAAAGTGGGTCTTTAGGAACAATTTCTCAGTAAAGCAATTATTTTGCATTTACTAATTAGCTAACCAATGCATACACAAACAACAGAAAACTACACATATATACAACTATATGTTCTGATTTTCTTATCTATGTTACTTTATTAATTAGTTATTTTGTTTTGTTCTGTTAGTTTATACTGTGCATTTATTTTTATATAGGCCAGTGTTGTTTCTAATTGTGGCTTTTTATTTGGTCTTAGATCTGTCTCATGTAGTGAGTGGTTTACTATCATTATCAATAACTCAATACAAAAATCACTAATTGTGGGGGAAAAAATGTGTTTTTTTTGTTTTGAACATGTTCTTGTAGTATTTTTTTCTCATAATGGAGAACATATATAACATAATTTAAAATTAAAACTGCATTTCTGATTTTTTCTTTATTCAAATCATGTTGGATCAGGAGCAGATGAAAACTCACAGTTGGTGTGTGTAAGAGCGTGTATGTGAGAACGAAGTCATACAATTAACTATGACGCTCTTATGCTATGACTATTATCGACTGTTTCCCCTGCGATCTCCCCCATCCTAACAACAAATACAAATATAATACAGGTATACACTTTGTGTGTCTGGAGATAAATAAATCCCTATTGTAACATTAAAATCTGTCTGAAAGAAGAGACCTGTCACCAAAACCTTTTGGACAATGCCATGCTCCCAACCTTGTGGGAACAGTTTGGAGCAGCTCTTTCCTCTTCCAGCATGACTGTGACAAAGTAAGGTCCATAAAGACATGGAGGACAGAGTCTGGTGTGGATGAACTGGACTGTTCTGCACAGAGTCAGGACCCGAACCCGATAGAACACCTTTAGAATGAATTAGAGCAGAGGCTGAGAGCCAGACCTTTCTCCTCCAACATCAGTGTGTGACCTCACCAATGTGCTTTAGGAAGAATAGTAGAAAATTCCTAGAAACACTCCTTAACCTTGTGGACAGCCTTCCTAGAAGAGTTGAAGCTGTAAGAGCTCCAAAAGGTGGATCCACATCATATTGAACTCTATGGGTTACAAATGGGATGAAATTTCAGTTCATATGTGAGTCCAGGTAGGTGAACCAATACTTTTGGTAATATATTATAAATGAATTTGATCTATTTTGTATTAAGACTTTAACATAAAAAGTGTGAAAGAAGTGAAGAACTTTGAATAATACTTTGTGGACACACTGTATGTGCAAGACATTCACCGTTTACACAATAAACAGAAGTCTGAGAATATTATGAACTTTATCAAGTGCCTTCTCAGATCCTGGTACTTATCTAGAAATCATTCATCCATCTTCTGAACTCACTTAATTGCTTTTTTTTGTCACGCAAATGTTGGAGCCTAACCAAGCCACTGCTGGGCAAAGGTGGAGTAAACCCTGGATTATTGAGCAAACACAGGAAGGTGTGCATGTCTCCAGGAAAATGATTGATGTGAAAGCAAAGGGGATTTTTGATATGGAGATTGTTGATGCTTCAAAGACAGAAGAAACGTTCACAACCATTGCTAATCAGAACAGAATACAATGTTCTTATCATTTCAATAAATCCTGAAATGTTCATCTGGTATTGTCTACATTTTGTAAAAAACTTCACTGCAATCCGAATCCATTATCCATCACTATTCTGTCTGTGATGGAATAAATGCCGGTCTCCAATAGATGCCTGTCTCTAATAAGGGCAGCTGTCAAATTTTTGGAATAAATATCGGGGCTACTATTAGAAGATATATGGTAGTAAAATCTTGTTGGACCAAAGAAACAAAATAGAAGTCATTTGTACATAGATAGAAACATTAAACCTCACTTTAATGGCTATGAAGTTTAGCCCGCTTTCATTAGCCAATGCCTTGGCTACCATGGTTTTGGAGCAGCCCGGGGGCCCATAAAGTAGTACTCCTTTGGGAGGCTGGATCCCCATACGGATGAAGGCCTCCGGATGTCTCAAAGGCCACTCTACAGCCTGCTGCAGCTTCAGCTTAACTTCAGCCATTCCTCCAATGTCTGACCAGCGGACCTGAGAAAAAACAGGAGAGGGATACATTGACTACATTAATTTGTTCCTTCTTTGACAAAGCAAAACATGTTTTCAATAAACTGTTAACAAAGTTAGTTAATACATTTGTTAAGCTTGTAAGCAGTTTACTAACATGGACTTTGAAGACAATGGTCTGACTTTAGAAGTTAATGAATCTTATTAACACTATCAGGTATTTGCAAGACCTCTATAATGCTAATAAATATTTTACTAGCATCTTACACATGAATAACGCTAATAATGTTTGTTAATGAATCTTGTTAAGCTTATTAACACATACGTCTGTGTGAGACATCTAGAATACTATTCAATGTCTTACTGGAACCGTGTACACATTAATAATGGTTGTTAATCTGTGAACAAGGTTTGTTCGTGAGTCTTATTAAGATTATTAACAATTTGTTAGACATCTATAATGTCAATAAATGTATCAAAAGCATCCTATAGATATATTAATTATGCTTGTAAATGTGTTAACTAAGCTATCCCATAAACCTTATTAGGCTTATTTTACTAATAAATGTCTTACTAACACCCTATAAGAGAAATAATAATGCTTGTTCATGTGTTATTAAAGCTTGTTAAGGAATCTTAATATAAAGTGTTACCAAAAACTGATTAAGCAGAATTAAATATCAGAAAATTGCATGTGAGTTACAGTAAACAATCAATAGAAAGACAAAAAAATAAAATTAAAAAACTGTACTAACAAGTCAAAGGGAGAACAATAATTAGAAAGTAACTTTATATTAAAATATTTAGATTTTTTTCTTTAGAGGTGTTATTTTTTTAAAACTTACAAAAAACACATATTAAAGTAAAAGGGAAAAAAACAAGAAAAAAAAGCTGGGCTAAAAATAGATGGCTAAATAATGTTAATAATAATAATACTAAAAAAGAACACAAAGGGGTGACTGGGGATCCAAAAACAAGACAAAGCCATTCTAAAGCCATGACCGTGTCATGTCAGCAAAGAGCAGTTGTAAGATTCACCTTAAGCAAAAACAAGAGAGAGGAAAAATTGTTGAAAAAATACCAGCAAAATTTAGTATGTAGAGGAAAACCTAGAAGAACCCCAACATTTACCTAAATGTCAGACATAAATGTTACACAAAAATAGAACCTCACACTGTTTTGTGATAGATTACTTTATTCTAGGTCTGTGGACACAACTAACACCATGCAATTGTGGTTTTAAAGTAAACAGTTAGGAGGACTCATTGCTCGTGGATTTTAACATAAAGCATGGCAATCAGGTACATTCTCTAACCCAACATAATGAAAGTAGAAAAACTCTAAAGTAAAAAAATGCTAGTTATCATTAAAGGTATGGTTCTCCCCAAAATGATTGACACCTCAGGAGTATTAATAGTTTTAGGGAGCACTTTAGCAATATTTTGTAAGGTGAAAGACAAAATCTGAAAATCTTAAAATTCCAACCCTGAATTTTCAGCTGGTACTAGCATTGCTTTATTTGATTCTACTATTTTTTGTTTGTTGGTTTGCAAGTATTCATTTTCACTCAAACACAATAAAACTGAGGATCTGTATTTTAGCTTTAAGCTCAGTTAAAGAAAGAAATTAATAATGAAAAAGCAAGAACACTTACATTTACTCATCCAGTGTCCCCACAGAAGACACAAGTACTAAATATCTTGAAATAAAGCATTGTGTTAGAAATTAGATGGTGAGATGGAAGTAAGGTAATGCAAAACATTTTTTTCTACTTTTTTTTATTTGTTGGAAAGAATGTCAGAGACCCTATCTGCTTTTAATTAGTGGAAAAGTACAGTTTAATCTTGCACGTGGAAACTCAAAATATCTGTGCCTTCTTTTTTCATCCATCTTATGGATAAAGATAAAAGCAGGATATTGATTTCCAAAGCATTTAACATAAAAGTAGCATTGGCTTATTTGCAAATATTGGATTGTTTCTACTAGTTTTAGACAGTACAGTATTCCAAAGACTGGTTATGCCATTTCTTTGTAAGCATTGCTTTCTAAAACATAGTTTCTGAAAGAGTTCGTTAGAAATTCACCTCTGAGTTGTGGGTGGGACTTGTACAGGGGTTTCGAGGAATACTGCCTTATCTGTTGCTGTTACCTGGATCAGGTGTGTTTAGCCAATAAGGGAATTCAATGGCAGGTTGGTTGGGAAACGTATTGGACACAGGGCCTCAGTCTGGATTTTGACACCACAAATCTAGATAAAGTCTAAGACAGGGAGGGCTGTAGCTGTGGTGTCGTCAATGTAGGACTTTGTAGTTCTTGACAGATTTAAGTCAAACAAGCCCACAACTATTACGTTATGTCTATTATGTGAGGGATAAAACCTAATGAGGTGTTCGTTATCATGAATTAATGGGATACGTACTGGGGATAAGGTATATGTTTTATAGTATTAATAAGAGGGTTGTGGCCAGTATTTTTTGGATTGCTCAGAAAAGTTTTCCTACTGTTTTTGAGTGTTAAATTTGGGCACACTGGACCTGATATTTTGTTCTAGTGTTTTGTTTTGCTTTTCTCCCCCATTGTTCAAGATTCAAAGAAAAATGCCCCTTGATAGTGTAAAAATAAAGATTGGAAGTCTGTATTGTATTAGTATATAATAGGAAAACTTTATAAAAGCCAGTTTTTTAGTTGCAATTTGATCTTTTACTGAACCACAATGTCATGAATTTAAATAAAAATATCTCAAAATGAGGCTTTTACAGCGATTATTAGGTTAAAAATAATTGCAATTTAAAACAGAGTAATTAGATTAATTACAGATCACAATTCAATCAATTAATGAATTGCACAAAAAAATTGTTGCATGTCAGTTTCCATTTTCCAAACCGCTTTATCCCTTTCGGGGTCACGGGGCTGTCGGAGCCTAACCCGGCTACTCACGGGCGAAGGCATGAGACACCCCTGGACAGGTCGCCAGTCTGTTGCAGGGGCCACAATAACACACCCATACACACTCACATCCACACCTAAGGACAATTTAGAGTGACCAATTAACCTATGAAGCATGTTTTTGGACGGTGGGAGGAAGCTGGAGTCCCTGGAGAAAACCCACACATGCACGGAGAGAACATGCAAGCTCCACACAGAAAGGTCCCCCATTGATGACACTGTTTTCAAGCCCCCCAGCCAGGACTTGTTTTCATGAAACCAAACATTGAGGCATGATCACTGATGTTTTTGTAGAGGTTTTCAAAATAAATCAACCTGATCTCTCAACATCATCCATGTCTTTCATGCATAGTAAATGAGATAAACACAGAGATCGCTCCATGTAGCTAACGGCTAAAAACATTAGCTGCTGGCTCCGTGTAGCTAACATGCTAAAAACATTAGCTGCTAGCTTCAAGTAGCTAACAGGCTGAAAACATTAGCTGTTAGCTCCATGTTGCTAAAATGCTAAAAACATTGGCTGCTAGCGCCATGTAGCTAACAGGCTAAAAACATTAGCTGCTGGCTCTGTGTAGCTAACATGCTAAAAACATTAGCTGCTGGCTCCATGTAGCTAACAGGCTAAAAACATTAGCTGCTAGCTCCGTGC
This sequence comes from Oryzias celebensis, assembly GCA_014656515.1. Lineage (NCBI taxonomy): Eukaryota > Metazoa > Chordata > Actinopteri > Beloniformes > Adrianichthyidae > Oryzias > Oryzias celebensis. The sequence continues at coordinate 18,233,731 of BNCR01000010.1, forward strand.
TGCTAACATGCTAAAAACATTAGCTGTTAGCTCCATGTTGCTAACATGCTAAAAACATTGGCTGCTAGCTCCGTGTAGCTAACATGCTAAAAACATTAGCTCCTGGCTCCATGCAGCTAACAGGCTAAAAACATTAGCTGCTGGCTCCGTGTAGCTAACATGCTAAAAACATTGGCTGCTAGCTCCATGTAGCTAACAGGCTAAAAACATTAGCTGCTGGCTCTGTGTAGCTAACATGCTAAAAACATTAGCTGCTGGCTCCAGGCAGCTAACAGGCTAAAAACATTAGCTGCTGGCTCCATGCAGCTAACAGGCTAAAAACATTAGCTGCTGGCTCCGTGTAGCTAACATGCTAAAAATATTAGCTGCTAGCTCCATGTATCAATTCTGGGGTAAATCCTGAACAGCAGAGAGGCTGCAGAAAGAAAGAAAAGGAGCAAGCCTGGTTTCCTGGTGAAACTAATTTTTGATACAGACATTGGCGTTCACAGCCAGTGTGAATCAGAACAGAATAAAATGTTTTCATCATTTCAAAAAATCCTGAAATGTTCATCTGTTATTTTCTGCATTTTGTGTTCGACTGTTACACAAAATAAACCCATTAACCATCATCCTTCCGTCTGTGATGGAATAAACGGCGGTCTCCAATAGATGCCCCAGCTACTATTGGAAGATATACGGCAGATTCAGTTTTATTTTACAAGGTCACAATCCGACACCCCGTTGTGTCATGGATATGTAATGGAATATTGGACAGTTGTGTGACAAGACGTTATCGTACAGTTGAGAGTTAAATACTGAGCTGTAAAAATTCAAAATGATTTTTTTTTAAAGGGAGTGTGTGACATTTTACCTTGGGAATATCAAACGCAACTTCCCTCATGGCACTGGGCTTTATAACAGCCATGGCCCACTGCAGGTCCTGAAAACTGACAGTAACCTTCCCAACCACTTGGTGGTCTACTGGTTCTTTGAGAAAACCTCTGAGGCCTCGCCTTACTGCATGTAGACCTATAGAAACAGGAATTTAACATTTTAGAACAAAAAAAATATTATGCACTACAACACAGAGAACATTCTGAAAACGCATTTATAAATGCTGAGAGTATGTACAGTGGGTACAGAAAGTATTCCGACCCCCTTAAATTTTTCTCTCTGTTATATTGCAGCCATTTGCTAAAATCACTTAAGTTAATTTTTTTCCTCATTAATGTACACACAGCACTACATATTGACAAAAAATACAGAACTGTTGACATTTCTGAGGATTTTACAGCCATGAGTCTTTTTGGGAAAGATGCAACAAGTTATTCACTCCTGGATTAGGGGATCCTCTGCCATTCCTCCTTGCAGATCCTCTCCAGTTCTGTCAGGTTGAACGGTAAACGTTGGTGAACAGCCATTTTCAGGTCTCTCCAGAGATGCTCAATTGGGTTTAAGTCAGGGCTCTGGCTGGACCATTCAGGAACAGTCACGGAGTTGTTGTGAAGCCACATCTTGGTTATTTTAGCTGTGTGTTTAGGGTCATTGTGTTGCTGGAAGGTGAACCTTCAGCCCCGTCTGTGGTCCTGAGCACTCTGGAGAAGGTTTTGGTCCAGGAAATCCCTGTACTTGACTGCATTCATCTTTCCCTCCATTGCAACCAGTCGTCCCCCACAGCATGATGCTGCCACCACCATGCTTGGGACTGTATTGGACAGGTGGTGAGCTGTGCCTGGTTTTCTCCAAACATGCAGCTTAGAATTAAGGCCAAAAAGTTCTATCTTGGTCTCATCAGACCAGAGAATCTTATTTCTCACTATCTTGGAGTCCTTCAGGTGTTTTTTAGCAAACTCCATCTGTGTCTTGCACTGAGGAGAGGCTTCCGCCGGGTCACTCTGCCATAAAGCCCCGACTGGTGGAGGGCTGCAGTGATGGTTGACTTTCTGACATCTCTGGAGCTCAGCCACAGTGATCTTTGGGTTCTTCTTTACCTCTCTCCTCAAGGATCTTCTCCCCTGATAGCTCAGTTTGGCTGGACATCTTCCATTTAAGGATTAGGAGGCCACTGTGCTCTTAGGAACCTTAAGTTCAGCAGATATTTTTCTGTAACCTTGGCCAGATCTGTGCTTTGCCTCAATTCTGTCTCTGAGCTCTTCAGGCAGTTTCTTTGACCTCATGATTCTCTTTTGCTCTGACATGTACTGTGAGCTGTAAGGTCTTATATAGACAGGTGTGGGACTTTCCTAATCAAGTCCAATCAGTAGAATCAAACACAGCTGGACTCAAATGAAGGTGTAGAACCATCTCAAGGATGGTCAGAAGAAATGGACAGAACCTGAGTTCAATATATGAGCGTCACAGCAAACAGGTCTGAATACTTAGGACCATGTGATATCTCAGTTTTTCTTTTTAAATAAATCTGCGAAAATGTCAAAAATTATGTGGGTTTTTTTTGTCAATATGTGGTGCTGTGTGTACATTGATGAGGAAAAAAATCAACTTAAATGATTTTAGCAAATGGCTGCAATGTAACAAAAAGTGAAAAAAATAAGGGGGTCTGAATACTTTCCATTCCAACTGTATGCATGTATATATGGATACTGTGCTGGTGCTGATGTTTGACCTTTCATATAATTACCCACATAGAGGTCACACCCTAAGCAATGTATGTTTTGTTTTCTTTATATCTTGTGTTTTGTGTATTTTATTTTTGTGTCAGAGTGGGACCTCTGTTTGTCTTGTGGATCTTTGTCTGTCTGTCTGTCGGATCAGTTTTGGGTGTGGTGCTGAAGGCGGGCTCCTATTGGGCCAAAGCTGGTGAGGCAGCCTTTGAAGGACTGTGTGGACCTCCAGCCTGCGAGAAGGGAGCTCTGATGCAGCCTCTCCTGAGGTCATCTTGGCTCTCTTCTCCCTTTTCTGATTTTGACCTGCGATGAGCAGACTACTTGTGCTTTGTTGTGATTCTGTGTTGGATTTTGTCTGTTCTCCTGTTTCTGTTAGTTTAATGAGGTTTGCATTTGTCATTGTTTTTCCTTCTTTTGGCAGGTAAGATTTCTGTGATTAGATAGGTGGGGGTTTTGTCTGTTATTTTGGCCTTCACCCTGAAGCCTTTTGCTTCACCTTTTAGTTATTGTGGTTTTTTATAGCTGTTTCGTAAATAAATTAGTAATTTTTTTGTTGGAGACAAGTCTTTTGCTGTTTTTGTTTTCCTTTATGTTAAACTCCACCCATCCCCTAGACAACTAGGGTCATAAATTGGGGGCTCGTCCGGGATTTCTCTCCCTATATCTGGATTCGGCGTATTGTTGTGTAAACGTATGTTAGACTTGAGTTTTGTGTGATTCTGGTTGTACTTGACTCCTGTTTGGTTGACAGTTTTCTTCTCATACTTGACCATGGCGTTTGAATTAAGTGACTGTTTTAAATCCCAATGAAGACAAATTAGATGACTGTACAAAAGCAAATTTGTTAGCTATCGCCTCGTACCATAATGTGTATATACCCAATAATACAAGAAAACTGGAGATCAAGAGTATTTTGAAAGAGAACTCGACTGAGCATGGACTGTTGCGACCATCAGGTTAACCTTGGGTGGAGAAATCAGTCGGAGGTGGTGTAGATGACAGTGTAGGAGTGAAGGCTGCTGCAGCTGTTGGAAATGATACTAACCCCGATCGGGCAGAGGCAGGTGCAGAAGTTCCTGTAGCTGCAGAAGGGGCAGACCCGACTGCATTGCTCCATGCTGGGGTTGCCACAGAGGATTTAAAACTCATCTTTCAGATGATGGAGGTGGAGTAGTTTTTGGGAATTTGAGGTGGATTCATATTTCAGCGTGTTTGAGCGTATTGCTGCCACTTTGGCTTGGGCAAAAAATGTGTGGAGTTTGCTACTCCAATGTAAATTTGTGGGTAAAGCACAAGAAGTGTGTTCTGCTATCTCCATTGAACAGAGCTTATATTAGGATGTGGTAAAAGCAACAGTTTTAAGAGCATTTGAATTAGTACCTGAAGCATACTGGCAGACATTTCGTGCATAAAGAAACCTGTTAACCAAACTTACGTTGAGTTTGCTCGTGAAAAAAGCGTACTCTTTGACAAATGGTGTACTGCTAGTAAAACGAATGACTTGACACAACTTCGTGAGTTAATAATGCTGGAAGAATTCAAATCATGTCTTCCTGAAAGAATTGTCGTTTATCTTAACAAGCAGAAAGTCACAACTTTAAATAACGCTGCTGTACTTGCAGAGGAGTTTGTGTTAACTCACCGCCCAGTCTTTACATCACAGCACAGTTACACTTCTTCAACAGGTGGGGTTATTAAAAAGCTAGGACAAACTCCAAAACATTCATCACATGCATCTTTACTGCCATTGAGTGAACAAGAATGTTACTGTCATAAAAAAGGTCACCTTATTGCGACTTGCCCCACATTGGCCCAAAAAGAAAAGCACACAAGTCCCAAAAGGCAAACGAGAAGTTTGAGTTTTCAGTCTGGTTGTGACCAGTCATCTGCCATCACCATTGTTGATAGGGGAGACCAAACCGATGAAGGTTATTGTCCTTTCCTTTTTGAAGGCTCAGTATCTTTAAAGGAGGCTGAGGACAGCAGGGTTTCAATCACCATTTTGCGTGATACTGCTGCAAACCAGTCTCTGCTTCTGAGCACCGTATTAGCTTTTTCCTCTAAGTCATCCTGTGGTTATGATACTTTTGTGTGAGGACTCAAAATGAGTGTTGTCAGAGCCCCTTTGCATAAAGTTGTCTTACAATCCCCACTTGTTGCTGGACCAGTTGTGGTCACCCGCAGGGATCAATTACCTACACAAGGAATACACATGATTCTTGGTAATGATCTGGCAGGAGATGAGGTTTTTCCTTCTCTGGAAATCCTTAACAACCCTGTAGTCACAAATGCTGTTGTTTCAGTTGCTGACAGCTCCTCATTTGTTTTCCCTTCGTGTGTTGTCACGCGTGCACAGACACGAAAAATGGGTGATGTCCTTAATTTGTCGGACACCTTCTTGTGCGATGTTGATGTGAAAGATGAAACTGTTAGATCTGAAGAGAAATCTACGAAGGATCTAAATGATAATTTGTGAGAGAATTTGTTCATGCTCAACATAGCAACCCTTCATTAACAACTGTTTCACTGCTATTAACTCCAGCAGGAAACAGTCGCCATTTCACATTTGAAATAGTTTGTTGGTGCGTACCTGGTACAAATATAAAAAAAAACCTCTCTCTTTTATCTGAAATTTGGCCTAAAAGATTTGAAAAGCTAAAGATTTTTTTCAAATTTCACAAATGTGCAAAATAAGTTATTTTAAAAGTAGTATATTAGTTAGAATATTTAAGTTGTGATTTGAGCAAAAATTCACTAATGACAGAAACTGTGTTACTGGGTTATGATTTGCTGGGTTTGAGTGCAAATATATAAATGTTGAGAAGGTCAGAAATGTTCCATTGCAAATGTTTCTAGTAAAGTCGTGCTCACTCTTGAATCTAAAATAAAATAAAATAGAATAGAAAAAGGCAAAAAATTGATTGGAATATGTTGAGATTTCAAAAACCTACACTTTCTAAATTAATTATTAAGTTCTTCAACACCAATTGGAGCAACATTTACTTGCCTGCTTCTTTGCAAACAGCTGCAAGATCTGCTCCTACGTATCCATGAGCAGTATCAGCCAACTGTCTCAGCTCCTCAGCGGTGGCGCTGCACGGCACCAAATTCAGCTGCTTCAACAGAATATCTGCCCGCTCTTCACCGGTGGGCACTCCTACCTGTCATCAGGAATGACTAAAATTTGAAAAATGTACATATTGTTCACATTTAACAACAGAAACTCACTAAGGTAGAAACAGAGCAAATAAAAATGCTAAATAGTTATGTAGCAACATTATCTTGCAAATATGATTTGCAGCCACTTTGGGGGCAGGACAAACCTCAAGCTCCTTATCGAAACGTCCTGGCCTGCGCAAAGCGGGGTCCAGGGCTTGGGGCCTGTTTGTAGCCCCAAGTACAACTAGCTGACCTGAGTGACCCTCCTGGAAAATAAGACACACACACACACACACCATATAAATATGGTAAATATGAATATGCTAACTTATAAAAAGATTCTTCAAGCTATGTCGATGAAGGTTCTAATTCACCCAAGTGACATCTTAAAGTTGAATTCAACTTGATGCAAAAAAAGTATTGAACGCTACACTGAGCGTCGAGTCATTGTTGTTGGAGACCAAGTATGGGCATTGATGCAGGCTTGATTTACTGGTGAAACGGTTGGCACTTGGGGAGCTCGTAAGGAGTTTTCCTGGGTAACTTAATAACATGGCTACATGGTGGGGCAGTGGTTAGCGCTCTTGCCTCCCGGTTCAAGCCCCAGCTGGGAGACCTGAAACAGTGTCACCAATGGGGGAACCTTTCTGTGTGGAGTTTGCATGGGTGGGTTTTTTCCACTCCCTTGAGTGGGACTCCCTCCCACACATGCTTCATGGTTCATTGGTGACTGTAAATTGTCTCTAGGCATGATGTGAGTGTGTATGGGTGTGTTATTGTGGCCCCTGAGACAGACTGGCGACCAGTCCAGGGGTGTTCCCCGCCTTTGCCCATGAGTAGCCAGGTTAGGGTCTGGCAGCCCTGTGATAAAACGGTTTAGAAAATGAATGAATTATGTTTGCTAGATTTAGAGATCCTTGAAAGTTCTTGTGGATTGTCTCAATCACCAATTTAATTTATTTTTGTTAATTTGTTTCTGTTTTTCCTTGTGTTTTGGTATTCCTCTGCCTTTTCTACTTTATTTCTTCCTAAATATGCTTCTAAGGATCAAAGTGGCTGAAGATTGAGGTGGTTGGAATTGGAGTGGGTGACCTTCACGTGTGGGTGAGTGGGTTAGAAACTGGCATGCTAGTTTGCCATCTTTGCCGTTTTTCTTCTATGTTAGTTTAACATTATTGGGCGGCTGATAAGGTGGTGCAGTGTTTAGGGCAGTCATCCTCTGATCGGGGGATCGCAGGTTCAATTCCCGCCTCGCCCTCCTATGTGTTGAAGTGTCCTTGGGCAAGACACTGAACCCCATATTGCCCCTGATGGAAGGTTGGTGCCAGTGTTCGGCAGCGCAGCCACCATCAGTGTGTAAATGTGTGTGAATGGGACCGTGACTGTAAAGCGCTTTGGGCTTTCAATGAAGGTAGAAAGGTGGTAAATAAGTAAATGCCGTTTACCATTTATCCTTTTTCGTAATGATCCTGGTGAGATGAACCTGGCAGATGAAGTTGCAGCATTACCAATCTTTTTATTTTTCTTTGCAGATTTATGTGAGTTAAATATATGTTTAAAATAAACCTTAGTTAAACTTTACCCAGTCTCCCTCTTGTTTGTCATGATTTTTATTCGAGCTGGTCATGACTCAAATATTGTCAATTTCAGGTCCCAGTGTTCTTCTGTTTTTTTTAATATTTCTTGTCTCCTCTGGACGTGACTTAACCATCTCAGTCTGACCTCTGACTTTATCTCCAGAACCTCTAACATGCTGATCCTCTGATGGATTCATTCCTGATCTTATCCATCCTGATCATTCCTAAAGGGAATCTCAGCATCTTCATCTCTGCTGCCTCCAGTTCTGTTTCCTGTCTTTTCCTCAGTTCCTCTGTCTCTAGACTGAACAACATGGCTGCTCTCACCACAGTTTTGTTCACCTTTTCTTTCATTTCAGCTGAAACTCTTCTATCACACCCGACACTTTACTCCATCCATTCCAACCTCCCTGCTCTCACTTCTTCACTTCTTCTCTACACTCTTTTCTGCCCCGCACTACAAATCATCTGCAAACATCATGATGATTCCTGTTTAACCTCATCTGTCAGTCTGTCCATCACCATTACAAACAGGAAGTGGTTCAGAGCCGATCCCTGATGTAATCTCACCTCCACCTTGAACTCCTCTTTCACCCCTACAGCAAACCTCACCACTGTCTTCCAGCCCTCATACATGTCCTGCTCTAACATACTTCTCTGTCACTCCAGACTTCCTCATACAGAACCACAGTTCCTCTCTGTCATAAACTCTCTCTCCCTTATTCCTAAAAATGCGCACCATCACACTTCTCCTCCATTCTTAAGACATCTTCTCACCACCTAAGATCCTGTTGAACCACCCAGTCAGAAACTCCACTGCCATCTCTCCTAGACACTTCCATACCTCCACAGGTATATCATCAGGGCTAACAGGGTTCCTAAACGTTTCTTCAAGCTAAATGTAAGATTTTTAAGACCTTTATATCTTGCATATGTAACAGGGGTAGACTGACAGTTTTTTTGTGTATGTATTTGTTTTGAATTCACCAAATCCTGATCTTTTTTAGTTATATTTCTTTTCCAAAATGTTAATTTTGTTCATAATCAGGATGTATATTTGTTTGAAACATGAGTGCTAATACCTGTACTGTCACTTTAAGAGAACTTTCTAGTTTCTGTGTACCACCCCCACCCTCTCAGTTCGCGCTGAGACGACTGAGATGAGGCATTTGTTCTATGTTATCATTTTGAATTTATTTTGTAGGTTACTACTGAAAATACAACAGAAGGTTTGCTGAAGTGCTAGTGTGGTCAGTTATGGTGAACATGCAGTGGTTTCAGCCAATTGCAAACTGTGCAGATACATGTTATGAGTTTGTAGCAGACAGGTGTGGACAGGTTTCCTGTTTTCTGCTCAACAGGATACTGCCACCCTGTGTGTGACCAGGGAACTGCATGTCACCAAGTTTCATTTGTTTTGTTTGAAATGTACAGGTATGGACCATGTTTGTCATACATTTCATGTCAATGCTGGTGGCGCTTAATATTATTTTAAGCTATATGTATTTTCACATTTCGGGAATCTAGAAATATTTTTGGGTTTATTTTATTTCTAAACGCATTCTTGACAATTCAACTGGCAGCCTCTTCCCAAGGTCAACGGTCATTGAAACTTCTGTGGTGGTTGAAGATTGAGGTTGGTGGCACGTGTGTACAATTTTATGAAAATCAGAAAAACAAAACTGTTGCTTTCTCATATTGTGGGATTGCTTTTCTTTGCGCTCCCTTGTCTTTCCCAACCAAGGCTCTTTGTCTCGTCTCCCCCCATATCCTGGAACCACTCTCCGTTTTTCTCACTTTCAAAGAAAATGGATCTGATCGGTTGGGCTGCAAATGCGATCGACAAAATCTTTTCCACCATGAAAAGTGGAACAGTGGATCCCACTTGCCCAGGAGGTACGTTTGCGGCTGGATATGCAAATTAATTTTCTGCCTGTCTCAACTCTCCCTGGAAGATGTTGAAGATGTCTACATCATTGGATTAATGGTCACCGGCTTTCTGCTCATTGGAACCGGCGGAATCTGGATGTACCTGGCGAAGCGACTCACAGTGAAAGGCGGTCTCACTGGGAAGAATGGAAACCAACTTGGAGCGAGTTACAGGTCAAGTCGGAGGAAACCTGGAAAATTGACCCAAGATCTGTGTTTATTCCGCCATATGCAGCCTGGACATTCAGCAGGCAGGTAGCAGATGTGTGCCTGTGTCTAAACAATCATCTCTTATCAGACGCTCCCCCAAGCCAAGGACACTTTCCCTGAGTGAACCAAACAAAACACAAACACAGATGGCAAAACAACAGCATTTGCGATATTCAATGTAAATGAAAAAATAATAAAATTAGACAGAAACTGGTACCCACTGCATATTTCCCTCTTCAAGAAGATCTAGGAAGGATGGCAAAGGAGCTACTGATTGGGTCCAAACCTAAGCAAAAACATGGACCAGAAAATATGCAGGATTGACAAAAGTAGCACTGTTTTGGTCAGTGATGGTAAATGACGGAATTAATATGTAGGGAGAAAAAGCCTGAAACGTCTTTTTGACAGAAGAAGAAAATGAGCTTATGTCAGACATTACTGAAAAACTGTGGTCAAAAGGACCTACAGATGTAGGTCTGATTACTACCAGTAATCAAAAGGCCTAAAACAGAGTATAGGCCCTGAATGACACAGTATCCCCTCAAACCAGACGCCACTGAGGGAATAACCCTAGTAATACAATGCCTTATCCAGTCTAAAGTGATCATAGAATGTAACACGCCCATATTTTCAATTAAGAAACAATCTCCATCTGTAGAATGGAAGATCAGCAAGGTCTTTTTATCCAAACCAATACATACTGATAGCCAATTTTGGTTCGCTTTCAGGTTTAATGGGAAAAGGTACACTTTTACCGGATTACCACAGAACTACTGCAAGAGTCCCACAATTTATTCTCAGGCTATGACAACTAGTATCCAGTCCAATGTTACCCCTCCAGGAGGACGCCCAATATTGTTATACGTGGATGACATTTTACTGGCTTCCTCAAATAAAGAAACATGCCAACAAGATACTAAAGCAATTCTTAAACATTTAGCATCAGAAGGTCACAAAGTCAGCAAAGACAAACTGCAAATGTGCAAAACTGAAGTAAAATATTGGGTCACAACCTCAGCTCAGCTAAACAACATTTGGCTGACTACATGAGAAAATATTAAAAGGAATGGAAGACAAAACTACTGATGACTCTCCTTACCCTCCCCAGCAAGAACAGCAGTTTGTGAAACCAGGAGACTGGGTATTAATAAGAAGCATCAAGAAAAAACACTGGCACTAACCCAAGTGGGAGGGACCATACCAAGTGCTCCTAACCACACCAACAGCCGTCAAGATTGCTGAAAGATCCACCTGGGTGCACCTAAATCACTGTAAACAGATTGTCAGAGCTGAAGAATCCAACGAGACAGGTGAGTAAAAGTCCATAATAGGGTGGGACTCAGGTGTATAGAACCTTGATAGGCTCAAAAGTTGGTGAAGAAACATACCGCCTGTCTCATTAGGGGGAATAACTTCAGCTACGATGAACCTGCCTTGATGGATGTGGCAAGTAAGGGGTGGATGATGATTTTAAGTGTTGTATGCCATTGGGCTAATTTTGATTTTGTGTTGGAGACCCCTGCAGGTGGACGGAATAAGCAATGCCGCAGCTCCGAATGACACCCAAAAGAATCAAACTTTCCATAGAACGATAAGAGACCTAAAATTAACAACGGATTTAAAGCCAGGGAAGGTTTTGGTGCCACAGATCATGCAATGGGCTAACCCTCACCACAACTGTAATAACCATACCTATTTCTTCACTGACAGGATTATGGAGATGAACTAAGATTATGGGAAGTGGCTGTGAAGACTATTGGTGGTATCTAACTGGTCGTCCAACAAGAAGGTAATGGGAAGATCTTGTAACTGATGAAGGTGACTATTGGCACCCAGGGCAGAGTGTGGAAGCAAAACTGTCTGCACCAAGGATAACAGTGAAACACCAACAACAAAAGCTAATACTGCCTGTAACCCTCCAGCATACCATATCACCCCATCAGTACAAAGTCGATATATTTAATGCTTCGTGCTGGTGATTAAAGCTATGGGCATTCTGCAGCTCTGACAAAGATCCTCATTTGCCTGTTGTGATGTGTATAAATAACACCATGAAAAACACTGACCAACAATTACATTAAACACAATACTCAAATTGTAAGTCTCAAAGGTGATGACGTGGACAGCTGGTTCAGCATACATAATGTAGTTTCAGCCCAAGGGAACAACTGGCTGCTTGCGGATGAACAGGCAGAACAAGGCAGTAAAAAATGATTGTGGATTGCATGGGACCTAGGCCTCTGCTCAGGATTGTTTTGGCTTCTATAAAACGTGACTGTTTAGAACAGGTAATGACACAGGATAGTTCGTGCATCATTCTCCAAATGGGATTGTTTCCAGTAACAACCGCTGACAAAGGTAAACCAATATTCTCTAAAAAGGTCGCCAAAGGAAACTATACCTGTGTAAACATAACAGTAGCAGGGAAACCATTAGGAAAACTCACAGCAGACTAGTGTCCAACTGTATTAACTGTTACTGATTTCAAACACATTTCTAGAGGTGATGTCTGGTGGTGATGTGATAACGGGCGACTGGTTGATAGGATGCCAACGAAGAAAAACTAGACTCTGTGCCTTGGTGACATTACAGTTAACTGTTTCATGATATAAAAAGTCAACTAGCAAATTTACCATAAAACTAAATAGTGTCATGTCTAAAGCTTGGTATCACAGAAACCGTAGATCCAACTCTTGGAGAAGAGAAGGTGGTCCCACCTACATAGACACCATAGGAATTCCACACGGAGTACTGATAAGTATAAACTAGCAGATCAAGTTGCAGCTGGATTTGAGTCCAGTACCAGTAGCTGGAGGGTACCAGTCCGGTACCAGTTCCAGACTGCACGGGCTTACTTCCAGCACCTTCTTTGTCTTCTTTTTTTTCCCCAGCAGTTGACATACAGCATAATGGTGCATTACAGCTTTAATGACATAATTGTGGTTAAAAACTAAAACTTTAAACCACAAAAGTCATATGGAAAAAGTTTGGAAAAGCACAATTTTTTAGACCAAGACACCAAAATTTAAGACTTTTATAATGCTTTTTAAGGCCTTGTTTCCAATTTTTTCAATTCAAGGCATTTAAGACTTTTTAAGACCCTGGAGGAACCCTGGGCAAGTGCCTTTTTAGTCGACATCCTCTTCAATACTCCTCTTCCTTCACCCTTACTAATCTTTGTTACTTCCTAAAACAGTCACCTCTTCTATTCTTTGTTCTCTTTCATTTTCACCTTTCATCAACTCTTAAAGTATTCTTTCCATCTTTCCAGGACACTACTGACCTGTCAACACATTACCATCCCTATCTTTAATCATCCTAACATGCTGGATGTCCTTCACATCTCAGTCTCTCTGCCTTGCTAATCTGTATAGGTTAGTCTCTCCGTCTTTACTACCCAATCTAGCATGCAAGTCAGCATAAGCCCCTTGTTTTGCCTTTGACCCCTCAACTTTCACCTTACACTGCATCTCCCTGTGCTTCTACTGTCTACTCTCCTCAGTCCTCTCAGTGTCGCAATTCTTCTTAGCAAGCCTCTTACTCCGTAAACATTTCTGCACCCCTTCATTCCACCACCAAGTCTCCTTATCTTTATTTCCTGATGACATACAAAGTACACTTCTACTTGTCACCCTGATCCCATTATCACATGGTTATCCAGTCATCTGAGAGTACCTCCTGATCACCCAGAACCTGTTTGAACTGTCTAAAAGTCGTGCAACATTTTTCGTTTTTCAGCTTCCACCAGTTTGTCCTTTCTGTCTTGATCATCTTCATTATCAGTCATCCTACACACCACCATCCTATCCTAGTCCTAGTGTCTGGAAACACTCTCACCAACCACTACTGTGCAGTCACCAATTCACTTCAGATTACATCGACAACATGAGATGAAGTCTGTGTGCTTCTAGCTCCACTTTTATAGGTCACCCTTATGTTTCTGCCTCTTCTCAAAGAACATATTCACTATAGCCATTTTCACAATTTCCATCTAAAAATAACCAGTATAGGTGAATCTACAAGGTAGTTTTACAGATATTTTAAGGCTGCAAAATCACTCATGACACACTATACACATTTATCAGGCGGACATGAACATTTTCACACTTTTCTCTCTTGGTTGAACTCTCCAAGTTCAAATCATAGCAAAGAAGTCCAATATTTTAGAATGAAAACAAAGATCTGATCGATAAAGATCTGTGTAACTCAGTCAACCTGCACATAAAGATATATGGCACAGAGGAGATTGACTGACAAGGACGCAGAACACAATGGTTGTAGAAACAGAAATAAAAAAGCCTACAAGACAGAGAGACCGTTAAAGGGGAACCAGTGGGAGGAGCTACAGGTGGGAAGGTGGCCTCTTTCTCCGTATACAATCCTGCACCTCCTCATTCCACTCCCAAGTCTCCCCGTCACCTGTGGACAGTGCTTGATTGGAGCCAATTTCATTCTACAACAGTGGTAAAATTAATACAACAGCAAAATCAGTCAAATCAAAACAATTAAATAAATTCCAGAAGATACTCCACTGAAGAATCCCCAAATATATTTTTATTGCACAGAACCACATTTACACTAAAGCACTAAAGCATTTACCACATCTAACCTGACAGTAGCTACAACAACCTTTAGAGCTTCTTGTTTGAGGACCAGAAAGATGGAGAAACATCTTTCATCCAAGACTATTGGAGAATGTTTTACTTAAACAGGAAAAAAGAGGTTTATTCATTACTACATTTATATGCTGGAACCAGGCCTGGCCCTGGTTGAAACTGTGATTACATAATGTGTACTGGAGTAGAAAATTGTGAAGATGCTTACGGAACCAATTCCATCCATTAATGTCAAAAGAGTGGCGACAACTCGTTTCTCCACCTCGTTTTGAGTGCCCTCTCTCTTTGGACACAAAGCATCCAACTCATCAATGAAGATAATGGCAGGCTGCCTGTCAAATTAAGAGCACAGAGGAAATGTTAGAAAGTTTACATTTCTCAAAGGAAAATGTGCCTGAAAGCAGACCCATTATTTCATTTGCAACAGTTCCCCTCTCCCCATGCTCCCTGAAATTAATTTGTTTTGATAGAGCTTTTTTCCATAAAAGTTTTGATGTTTTGGATGGATGGGGTCTAAGAACATTGTAAAAAAAAAAAACAAACAAAAAACCAAAAAAAAAAATGAAGCTATAGATAAGGCTGCATGGTGGAGTAGTGGTTACCACTCTTGCCTCACAGCCTGGTTTAAATCCCAGCTGCGACATTTCTGTGTGGAGTTTGCATGTTTTCCCCTTGCATGTGTGGGGTTTTTTTGGGGCACTCCAGCTTCTTCCCAGGGTCCAAAGACATGCTTTTCAGGTTAATGGTATCTCTTAATTGCCCCTTGGTTTACATGTGTGTGGGTGTGATTGTGTGCTCCTGCACTCAAATGATGAGTTTTCATTTGTAGCTTGTACCAAATGTGCTTTTCTATTTGAAAATTCAAGATGGTTTCCTCTTCCCAGGATCAAAGGTCAATGAAACTTCTGTTGTAGGTGTAGGCAGCATGTTTGTGACGTTTCGTGAAAATCGGAAGAACCAAAGTGTTCTTTTCACATATTATGGAAAAGCGTGAAAATGGCCAAATCTCACATTTTGCTACAAAATGGTCACCAACCGTGGGTCAATTGGTCATTCCATAATAACTTCAAAAGTTTTCCTGGATATCCCCAATATGTGTGTTATGGCTTTGTTTGTGTATTTCAAAACCTTTTTTTGTGGCGCTTTAAGGGATTTTCGGCCCAATCACTTTTTTTTACGGTTTCGCTAGCCGTTATGTCGTCATCTTGGGCGGGGGTGGGGTATGTGTGTGTGTGTGTGTGTGTGTGTGTGTGTGGAGGGGGAGGTGTGTCATTTACTCTGCTGAAAATTCAGTTTCAATTTTCCACAGGTGTATACAGATTTTGAGATTTTGGTGACTTTTCGGGCATGTGGAGGGGGTCAAATTTTGACTTAAAGGCACGGAAACGTATACAACTGCGAAAACAATATGGTCCTTGCAATCAGGGACTGCTGCTGCGGGCCATAAATATACATAAAAATAATAAAGCTTAAAAACATTAGTTTACTTTCACTTTTGTACAACTTGTTGAAACATACATAGAACATTTAAGACAAATTCTAAGTAATTTTTTTCTGTCCTGTAGGAGATACAAAATGTACAAATGTAAAACAAACCTGACCATGCCAATTAAAAAAACAACAAATAAAATAACTATTCTTGTAAAAATAAATAACATTAATGAAAAACAATCATCACAACTAAAACTTTTGAATATTTATGCCGGTACTGAGTACCAACGTTGTGTCTGGTGTGGAGAAGTGGCAGTACTCTAGAAAACTATTTTTAGAGGTCCCCGTACTGAGTACCAGTGAGTACCAGCCCACTTAAAGCATTGTATATAACCAAATATAGACTATCTTTCCCGTTAAAGTCCCCTTTGAGACTTTGGATCTCTTCACACATCTCAGAGTTTGTGCTAAACTTCAACATAGTGATGGGAATTCTGGCTCTTCTTAGATATGACTCTTCGGCTCCCACTATGCTCTTCAGGTCGTTTTGTTGTTTTATTTATTTTCAATAACTATATAAAATCATGCACAAAAAGAACAACTAAGGTAAAAATGCTTATATGCTTACAAGAGCAAAATCTGTATGTTTTTCCCTTCCAGATAAAATTATAAAAACAATTATTTACAATTCAACTTTTAAAGTGAAACAAGGCAAAATACTGCAACCACAATCCAAAACACTCCACTACTAATAATAATCCACTACTACACCATCGAGATGATTACTTGGCGGAAACACGTATTGATCAGTCTTCAATTCACAAGTAAAACTGAGCAGCTGAACTGTGTCCTGAACATCTGTCAAAAACTAAAAGAAGAAAAAGTCAAATAAATTGTCTTCTTTTGCAGATGGGCTCAGTGATACAGTGGAGTAGTAAAGATTGAAAATCTTCTAAAGTCGTCAGTGTACACATGAGACATTCTGTTGATATTTCAGAAAACATGCATTATTTCCATCATTTACCCTTTCAAAATAATAGAAAACAAAATAATGATGTATCCAAAAGTTTGGTCACCCTGCAGAGTTAGTACCTTGTACTGCGCCCCTTGGTAAGTATCACAGCTTGTAAAGGCTTTTTGTAGCAGCCAAGAGTCTCTCAGTTCTTGTTTGAGGTTTCTTCATCCATTCTTCTTTCCAAAAGTCTTTCAGTTCTTTCAGATTTCTGGGATGTCTGTTACACTCTGCTCTTTTCAGGTCTATCCATAGATTTTTTTAATGATTTTGAGGTCAGGTGATTGGGAAGGTCACTGCAAAACCTTCAGTTTCTGTCTCTTAATGTAAGACGGTGTGGTTTTGGAGGTGTGTTTAGGATCATTATCATTTGGAAAAGTCATGCTCTCTTCAACTTCAACTTTTTCACAGATGGCATCAAGTTAGTGTCCAAAATTTGCTGAAATTTGGTGGAATCCGTTCTTCCTTCTACTGGTGAAATGTTTCCTGTGCTGCTGGCTGTAATACAAGCCCTAATCATGATTGATCCACCTCCATGCTTAACAGTTAGACTGAGGTTCTTTTCATGAAACCCTTTCTTCTCCAAATGTACCTTTGCTCATTGGAGCCAAAAAGTTTCATCTGAACCGGTCGGTCCACAGAACTTGCTACCAAAATGCATCAGGCTTGTTTCTTTGTTCATTCATGAACTTCAAGGGTTGAATTTTGTGTTGAGAACGTAGAAGAGGTTTTCTTCTGATGACTCTTCCATGAAGACCATATTTGTACAAGTATCTGTTGACAGTAGAACAGTGCAGCACAACTTCAGAGTCTGCAGGTCTTTCTGGAGGGATTCTGCAGTCAAACGTGGGTTTGGATTTGCTTTTCTCACAATCCTGCAAGCTGCTCCGTCTGAGATTTTTCTTGCTCTTCCAGATTTTGCTTTAACTTCCACTGTTCCTGTTGACTGACATTTCTTAATGACATCCTGAACAAAGGATATCAGCATCTGAAAAGGCTTTACTATCTTCTTATAGCTTCTCCTGCTTTGTGAGCATAGACTATTTTCAGTTTCATTGTCCTGGACAACTGCTGGAAGAACCCATGATGCTGTTGTTGGGGTAACGTCAGATGACTCAGAATAATTATAATCTTTGAGATTGAAATCACCTGGTTGTTTGCAAACGATCATTCAAACCATGAAACTGTCAGGTCTCAGCTTTTCCAAAGAGGGCGGTGCACACTATGAATTTTGCAGTGCCCAAACTTTTGCACACACCATTATTGTGTTATTTTCAAAGGGTAAATGATGGAAATAAAGCCTCATTATTTTGACCTATTAAAAGAATGCTTCATCTGTAAAGTGATTCTTTTAGGAGATTTTAATTCTATCCTTGCGTTCTTTATGCACAAAATATAAAATATTACCTGGGGTGCCCAAACTTTCGATCCCCACTGTCCTTTGTTTATTGCGGGAGTTACATTCTAAAAATAACTCATAAAAGTGAACTTCACTAATTACATATCTGTATGGGGACGTGTCACGGAGGTAATTGATTGACAAAGTCTCCAGCCAATCATGACGCAGAACAGGGTGCACTGTTTGAGGAAAAAAAAAAGTAGCAGCATAATCGCACTAAAAGAATCAGCAAGACTGCAAAAGGTGAACTGTGATGTAGAAAAGAAAACACTGTATTTTGGTTTATCTGACAGGGACTTCAGGTAGAGGCACAGACGGCATCAGGGTCAAATAACATGTCATGGTCTATGCGGGTCTTGATCATTTGGCCAGAGTGAAAAAAATACATACAAAATCATGGTTCTATAATAGTGTTCAATCCTGTTTTTTTTGCATCTTCAAGGAATTCTACGTCTCCACAGTCATCCACTGCAACCTACCCGGACTCCTGTTCATGCCTGTCACCTCCACTTTCCTTATGGCCAGCGGCTCACCCTCCAAACCAAGCCAAGCAGCAAACTGTCACAAACTTTCCACCAGGACTGGCACTGAGTAAATCTCTTCTTCAAACCTACTCCTGTCTCGCCAGCTATTGGGTCCAGCCCTCCCATAGACCTGACATGCACGGGGAGAACATGGAAACTCCACACAGAAAGGCCACCAGCCGGGACTTGAACCGGGAACCTTCTTGCTGTGATGCAAGAGTGCTAACCACTGCACCACTGAGCAGCCCAAATCTAAATAATTTATAACCATATTACTGTTGTTTCTTCCCATAAATTAATCTATAATCTAAACATCTTTCCTTCATTTGTGATGATATTCTCTGTTCATTGTGGAAAAGTTGTCCAGGGCAATTTTCTTCTTTTCATTTTTCTGAGAATTAGTTTGAATAAGAAAAGTGTTTTTTTGCTTTTGTTTTTCTAAAGCTGTAATATTCTCAAGGATTGGTTTTAAAATATAATTAATAGGTTCAAGATAACGAGAAAAACTTAAATAACAGCTACTATGACAAAGAAGTTTTTTTTACTAATAACATGTTGTCAAAGCACCTTCTATTAACTGTCAATATAGGAACTTCATGTTTTATGTTCATGAACCTGGTGGTAGGTTATCATAGTAAAGTGAAGAGCTGAAATACTAACTTCAGGGATGCCTCAGTGAAAATTTGCCTCAAACATGCCTCAGTTTCGCCGTAGAATCTGCAAAGATGGAACACGTCTTTATTCATGGATTCATGTGTAATGTTCAGTCATTTGAACATTGGCAAAAGAAGTCATGTGCCAATAGAGCACAAAAATCCCAACATATCTTAAAATGTCTTACTTGCTCATGATCTCTGGACCATTGATCACGGTCATGTGAGCTCCAGTCTCATTGGCTATGGCTCGTCCAATCATAGTCTTCCCAGTGCCAGGGGGACCGTAGAGAAGAACTCCTCTTGGAGGCGGAATTCCTGATTGGAAAAAAAAAAAAAAGTCCAAAGATTGTGAAGAAACATATGTAACATCTTAGAATTGTGGCATAATGAAACCATCTAAAAATGTTAGAGCTCAGTTAGCTCCATGTGTGATGTGGATTACCATAGCTAGAAAACAGCTCAGGGTGTTTCAGGGGAAGCTCAATAGTTTCTCTGATTGTATCAAGCTGGCTGCTGAGTCCTCCAATTTTGTTGTATGTGATCTTTGAGCGTTGCACTTCTGTGTCTGGATCCCTCTGTTCTGTTCTGGTGCTATAACTGACTTTGGTACAGGAGGACAGACAGTAGAATGTGGCATTGTTTTGATAAATAACATGAGATGCTGATGATGCCTTCTCTGCTTGCTCTGGGCAGGGTAAGGGAGAACAAGGAGGGCAAAAAGGAGGGGGCAAGGTGATCAAGGGAAGAGGAGTTGGTCTGCATGGGGTGCTAGCATCCTGACTGGGTTCTCTAGGTGTGTCTAGAACCCCGATGTTGTCACTGTCAACAGAGAGCCTGCTGAGGTGAAGAGAGAGATCAGCTGATGAGGACTCCATCAGAGATGACTCATCCGTATCCTGGCTCATTCCTGAAGGAAGGTGTGGCCTCTGGAGCGTGACAGCATCTTCTCCTCTTATGGTCTCGACTCTGACACTATATGAACGTCCAAAGTAACTCAGAGAGAGTACTTTTCCTGGTAAGACGATACTCCCAGCTATTACAGGACAGAAAAAAATTAATTCCAGCAACCACAAAATAAAGAAATAAAAATATACAGTTAAATGTGTAAAACTATGGCATTAAAGTTCAAGTTTTGACAGTGAAAAGTGGCAGTATACTATTTAGAAAATAGAGATAAGCAGACTTGCATTCAAGCAAAAAAATGCAGTAAACTAAGCAAAAAAGCTTCAAAAATGCATTTGATCAATGTGAACATAGAATAGAAACTCTTTAATGCTGCAAATCCAAGCTCAATCTTTTCAATCTGAAACTTAATTTATCACTTGCACACTCCTAATTGTTTACCAACATTTCTGAATTTTCTTTCAGATTATGACAACCTCTCTGCTTTGATTTCATATATCTTTATGAGCAAAGTGTAACAAAAGAAGGAAAAAGAAATACATTTTACATTTCTGGTAATAGGTTTAGAGAGTTTAACTCTAAAAGACAGTCTAAAACTGTAGTAAACTGTATATGGTCACATATACAACTGCCACCGCGTGATGGGGAGGCATCGGGAGACTTTTAAAGATCAGCTGCCGCCGCCTGACTTTTATGAGAATCATTGGTGTGGTCATAAATGTAGATGGCAGCAGTCTGGCGGCCAACAGTCAGGTGGGGATACCACCTTTATGAAATAAGATTGATACTGATGTCTAAAACAGTCTTTAAACTGCCGTGTTTAAGTTTGAAAGCAAATATCCTAACATATATACATATGTACATACTGCATTATTTGTTTTTAAACAAGGTGCCACAGTGCTCAAGAAACTTCCATTTAAAGGCTTTTTTTTCACTCCAGTCTTTTGTGAGGGAGTGGGCTCAGCCCCCAATGTTTCCAGGTCCAGGAAATGCTACTGTACTGCCCCTATCGGATGATGCTGGAAAACTGGCATTTCGGTTGGTGCGGTGTGGCATTTTGGCATATGTGACCATAGTCTAACACAAATCAGTGTCTAACGTTGCACAAACATCTGGCGTGTTAGAATCAAAATAATATGAATCATTGCTGTCAGGCTTATGAAAAGTATGAAACACCACAAAGTTACAACACAAACAATAAAAAAATGATATTGGGCATCAATATGTGTATTATAAAAAATGTGTGTGCCAGCTACTAAAAACACTTTTCTAAATACAAACACTTACCGCAAGACATCAGAAAGAAATTCCTGAAATCATCTGTGTGTAAAGTCTCATCTTTGGACCTGAATAAAAATTGACTTGTTAAGAAATAGAGGATTTTACATTTTTTATGCATGTATTTGTGATTCAGGCATAAAAAAAGAGATAAAGCACTCCCTTTCTTCATGTATTCAGTCATTGGTTGTGTCAGGATTCATTCACTATTTCCTACTTAGTGCACTATTTACTGTGTTCCCCTTTTTGCAGAGCTGTCTGAATCTACAATTCCAAAATCGAGTGCACTAGAAAGTTTCTGAAAAAGAAAAAAACTGCTCGTGGTCATCAACGAGCATCAGATTGCCAAATATAGACCAAAATGCCTTGCATTTGGATACTTGTGAAAATAAATTATTTAAATGTTTTTATTATAAGCCATCCAAATTGATTCATAAATCACTTTCCTTCGAGAAACTGGTAACATCATATTTGCTGTTTACATTTTTGTAAGTATTGAGTGTCCAAAAGTAATGGTGTCCAAATTGCTTTTAAAACCCTGGCCACTAGCCAGTTCCACACTACATAGCTGTTTAGAAGTTAGTGAGTATGGCGGGAATTCGGATTTGACCCATGATGTTCTCAAGCATCCAAAATGTCCTCCAAAATAAAAGCTTATTCCAGTTGCATATGGAAGATTTTTAGAGTCATAACTCAAAGCAATATAGAATTCTTAACTGACAATTCAATATGAAATTTATGCTTACAATATGACAATGCATTTTGGATTTTATACTATCAGTGACATGCTGTCTTCGCGATGAATCGGTGCTCATACAAAATACTAGATGTAGTAGTTTTTGATGTAGGGTGTATTAATTTTTGCTTCAACCAATTTGTGTAAAACTGAAGATTATGTGATCTGAGTTACATTATTCATCTTCATTTCATGTTTTGCAGAAAAATAAGTGTTCAGCTCATCCTTGTGGTAAGTTTGTAAATAGTCCTTTTTTTCATCATGCTACTGATTAAGCTAGTATATGTAACAGGGGCGGAGCCATGTCTTTGAGACGGGGGGCGGAGCCATGTCTTAGTGACGGAGGCGGAGCCATAACTTTGTGACGGAGGCGGAGCCATAACTTTGGGACGGGGGCGGAGCCATAACTTTGGGACGGGGGCGGAGCCACGTCTTTGTGACGGGGGCGGAGCCACGTCTGTGTGACGGGGGCGGAGCCACGTCTTTGTGACGGGGGCGGAGCCACGTCTTTGTGACGGAGGCGGAGCCACAGCTGTGTGACGGGGGCGGAGCCATAACTGTGTGACGGGGGCGGAGCCATTACTGTGTGACGGGGGCGGAGCCATAACTGTGTGACGGGGGCGGAGCCATAACTGTGTGACGGGGGCGGAGCCATGTCTTTGAGACGGGGGCGGAGCCATGTCTTTGAGACGGAGGAGGAGATTGATTGACAAGCTCTCCAGCAGCATAATCACTCAGAGAGAATTGTATTTGACAGGGATTTGAGGAATGTTCATGGGGCAAAGACTGCAGAAGGATGGAATAAAAAGTCATGTTCTGTGTGATTCTTGATCATTGGTCAGGGGTTCAGGTTGTAGTTTGTAGGTTGTAGGACCCCTGCTCTAGAGCAGTGGAGACGCCTTCTCTGGAGTGATGAATCACAGTTTTCCATCTGGAAATCTGATGGACCAGTCTGGGTTTGAAGGGTTGTAGGAGAACGCTACATTGCGACTGTATTGTGCCGAGTGTGAAATTTGGTGGAGAAGGAATGATGGTGTTTGGTTGTTTTTCAGGACTTGGCTCCTTAGTTCCAGAGAAAGGAACTCTGAATGCTTCAGGATACAAACACCTTTTGCATAATTCCATGCTCCAACCTTGTGGGTTCAGCTCCTCTTCCAACATGACTGTGCACAAGAGCACAAAGTAATGTCCATAAAGACATGGAGGACATCCATGTCCATATTATAAGCCATCCAAATTGATTCATAAATCACTTTCCTTCGAGAAACTGGTAACATCATATTTGCTGTTTACATTTTTGTAAGTATTGAGTGTCCAAAAGTAATGGTGTCCAAATTGCTTTTAAAACCCTGGCCACTAGCCAGTTCCACACTACATAGCTGTTTAGAAGTTAGTGAGTATGGCGGGAATTCGGATTTGACCCATGATGTTCTCAAGCATCCAAAATGTCCTCCAAAATAAAAGCTTATTCCAGTTGCATATGGAAGATTTTTAGAGTCATAACTCAAAGCAATATAGAATTCTTAACTGACAATTCAATATGAAATTTATGCTTACAATATGACAATGCATTTTGGATTTTATACTATCAGTGACATGCTGTCTTCGCGATGAATCGGTGCTCATATAAAATACTAGATGTAGTAGTTTTTGATGTAGGGTGTATTAATTTTTGCTTCAACCAATTTGTGTAAAACTGAAGATTATGTGATCTGAGTTACATTATTCATCTTCATTTCATGTTTTGCAGAAAAATAAGTGTTCAGCTCATCCTTGTGGTAAGTTTGTAAATAGTCCTTTTTTTCATCATGCTACTGATTAAGCTAGTATATGTAACAAGGGCGGAGCCATGTCTTTGAGACGGGGGGCGGAGCCATGTCTTTGTGACGGAGGCGGAGCCATAACTTTGGGACGGGGGCGGAGCCATAACTTTGGGACGGGGGCGGAGCCACGTCTTTGTGACGGGGGCGGAGCCACGTCTTTGTGACGGGGGCGGAGCCACGTCTTTGTGACGGGGGCGGAGCCACGTCTGTGTGACGGGGGCGGAGCCACAACTGTGTGACGGGGGCGGAGCCACAACTGTGTGACGGGGGCGGAGCCACAACTGTGTGACGGGGGCGGAGCCACAACTGTGTGACGGGGGCGGAGCCACAACTGTGTGACGGGGGCGGAGCCACAACTGTGTGACGGGGGCGGAGCCACAACTGTGTGACGGGGGCGGAGCCACAACTGTGTGACGGGGGCGGAGCCACAACTGTGTGACGGGGGCGGAGCCATAACTGTGTGACGGGGGCGGAGCCATAACTGTGTGACGGGGCGGAGCCATGTCTTTGAGACGGGGGCGGAGCCATGTCTTTGAGACGGGGGCGGAGCCATGTCTTTGAGACGGGGGCGGAGCCATGTCTTTGAGACGGAGGAGGAGATTGATTGACAAGCTCTCCAGCAGCATAATCACTCAGAGAGAATTGTATTTGACAGGGATTTGAGGAATGTTCATGGGGCAAAGACTGCAGAAGGATGGAATAAAAAGTCATGTTCTGTGTGATTCTTGATCATTGGTCAGGGGTTCAGGTTGTAGTTTGTAGGTTGTAGGACCCCTGCTCTAGAGCAGTGGAGACGCCTTCTCTGGAGTGATGAATCACAGTTTTCCATCTGGAAATCTGATGGACCAGTCTGGGTTTGAAGGGTTGTAGGAGAACGCCACATTGCGACTGTATTGTGCCGAGTGTGAAATTTGGTGGAGAAGGAATGATGGTGTTTGGTTGTTTTTCAGGACTTGGCTCCTTAGTTCCAGAGAAAGGAACTCTGAATGCTTCAGGATACAAACACCTTTTGCATAATTCCATGCTCCAACCTTGTGGGTTCAGCTCCTCTTCCAACATGACTGTGCACAAGAGCACAAAGTAATGTCCATAAAGACATGGAGGACATCCATGTCCATATTATAAGCCATCCAAATTGATTCATAAATCACTTTCCTTCGAGAAACTGGTAACATCATATTTGCTGTTTACATTTTTGTAAGTATTGAGTGTCCAAAAGTAATGGTGTCCAAATTGCTTTTAAAACCCTGGCCACTAGCCAGTTCCACACTACATAGCTGTTTAGAAGTTAGTGAGTATGGCGGGAATTCGGATTTGACCCATGATGTTCTCAAGCATCCAAAATGTCCTCCAAAATAAAAGCTTATTCCAGTTGCATATGGAAGATTTTTAGAGTCATAACTCAAAGCAATATAGAATTCTTAACTGACAATTCAATATGAAATTTATGCTTACAATATGACAATGCATTTTGGATTTTATACTATCAGTGACATGCTGTCTTCGCGATGAATCGGTGCTCATATAAAATACTAGATGTAGTAGTTTTTGATGTAGGGTGTATTAATTTTTGCTTCAACCAATTTGTGTAAAACTGAAGATTATGTGATCTGAGTTACATTATTCATCTTCATTTCATGTTTTGCAGAAAAATAAGTGTTCAGCTCATCCTTGTGGTAAGTTTGTAAATAGTCCTTTTTTTCATCATGCTACTGATTAAGCTAGTATATGTAACAAGGGCGGAGCCATGTCTTTGAGACGGGGGGCGGAGCCATGTCTTTGTGACGGAGGCGGAGCCATAACTTTGTGACGGGGGCGGAGCCATAACTTTGGGACGGGGGCGGAGCCACGTCTTTGTGACGGGGGCGGAGCCACGTCTTTGTGACGGGGGCGGAGCCACGTCTTTGTGACGGGGGCGGAGCCACGTCTGTGTGACGGAGGCGGAGCCACAACTGTGTGACGGGGGCGGAGCCATGTCTTTGAGACGGGGGCGGAGCCACGTCTTTGAGACGGGGGCGGAGCCACGTCTTTGTGACGGGGGCGGAGCCACAACTGTGTGACGGGGGCGGAGCCACAACTGTGTGACGGGGGCGGAGCCACGTCTTAGTGACGGGGGCGGAGCCAGGTCTTTGTGACGGGGGCGGAGCCACAACTGTGTGACGGGGGCGGAGCCACAACTGTGTGACGGGGGCGGAGCCACAACTGTGTGACGGGGGCGGAGCCACAACTGTGTGACGGGGGCGGAGCCACAACTGTGTGACGGGGGCGGAGCCACAACTGTGTGACGGGGGCGGAGCCACAACTGTGTGACGGGGGCGGAGCCACAACTGTGTGACGGGGGCGGAGCCACAACTGTGTGACGGGGGCGGAGCCACAACTGTGTGACGGGGGCGGAGCCACAACTGTGTGACGGGGGCGGAGCCACAACTGTGTGACGGGGGCGGAGCCATAACTGTGTGACGGGGGCGGAGCCATAACTGTGTGACGGGGGCGGAGCCATGTCTTTGAGACGGGGGCGGAGCCATGTCTTTGAGACGGGGGCGGAGCCATGTCTTTGAGACGGGGGCGGAGCCATGTCTTTGAGACGGAGGAGGAGATTGATTGACAAGCTCTCCAGCAGCATAATCACTCAGAGAGAATTGTATTTGACAGGGATTTGAGGAATGTTCATGGGGCAAAGACTGCAGAAGGATGGAATAAAAAGTCATGTTCTGTGTGATTCTTGATCATTGGTCAGGGGTTCAGGTTGTAGTTTGTAGGTTGTAGGACCCCTGCTCTAGAGCAGTGGAGACGCCTTCTCTGGAGTGATGAATCACAGTTTTCCATCTGGAAATCTGATGGACCAGTCTGGGTTTGAAGGGTTGTAGGAGAACGCCACATTGCGACTGTATTGTGCCGAGTGTGAAATTTGGTGGAGAAGGAATGATGGTGTTTGGTTGTTTTTCAGGACTTGGCTCCTTAGTTCCAGAGAAAGGAACTCTGAATGCTTCAGGATACAAACACCTTTTGCATAATTCCATGCTCCAACCTTGTGGGTTCAGCTCCTCTTCCAACATGACTGTGCACAAGAGCACAAAGTAATGTCCATAAAGACATGGAGGACATCCATGTCCATATTATAAGCCATCCAAATTGATTCATAAATCACTTTCCTTCGAGAAACTGGTAACATCATATTTGCTGTTTACATTTTTGTAAGTATTGAGTGTCCAAAAGTAATGGTGTCCAAATTGCTTTTAAAACCCTGGCCACTAGCCAGTTCCACACTACATAGCTGTTTAGAAGTTAGTGAGTATGGCGGGAATTCGGATTTGACCCATGATGTTCTCAAGCATCCAAAATGTCCTCCAAAATAAAAGCTTATTCCAGTTGCATATGGAAGATTTTTAGAGTCATAACTCAAAGCAATATAGAATTCTTAACTGACAATTCAATATGAAATTTATGCTTACAATATGACAATGCATTTTGGATTTTATACTATCAGTGACATGCTGTCTTCGCGATGAATCGGTGCTCATATAAAATACTAGATGTAGTAGTTTTTGATGTAGGGTGTATTAATTTTTGCTTCAACCAATTTGTGTAAAACTGAAGATTATGTGATCTGAGTTACATTATTCATCTTCATTTCATGTTTTGCAGAAAAATAAGTGTTCAGCTCATCCTTGTGGTAAGTTTGTAAATAGTCCTTTTTTTCATCATGCTACTGATTAAGCTATTATATGTAACAAGGGCGGAGCCATGTCTTTGAGACGGGGGGCGGAGCCATGTCTTTGAGACGGGGGGCGGAGCCATGTCTTTGTGACGGAGGCGGAGCCATAACTTTGGGACGGGGGCGGAGCCATAACTTTGGGACGGGGCGGAGCCACGTCTTTGTGACGGGGGCGGAGCCACGTCTTTGTGACGGGGGCGGAGCCACGTCTGTGTGACGGGGGCGGAGCCACAACTGTGTGACGGGGGCGGAGCCACAACTGTGTGACGGGGGCGGAGCCACAACTGTGTGACGGGGGCGGAGCCACAACTGTGTGACGGGGGCGGAGCCACGTCTTAGTGACGGGGGCGGAGCCAGGTCTTTGTGACGGGGGCGGAGCCAGGTCTTTGTGACGGGGGCGGAGCCACAACTGTGTGACGGGGGCGGAGCCACAACTGTGTGACGGGGGCGGAGCCACAACTGTGTGACGGGGGCGGAGCCACGTCTTAGTGACGGGGGCGGAGCCACGTCTTAGTGACGGGGGCGGAGCCACGTCTTTGTGACGGGGGCGGAGCCAGGTCTTTGTGACGGGGGCGGAGCCAGGTCTTTGTGACGGGGGCGGAGCCAGGTCTTTGTGACGGGGGCGGAGCCAGGTCTTTGTGACGGGGGCGGAGCCAGGTCTTTGTGACGGGGGCGGAGCCAGGTCTTTGTGACGGGGGCGGAGCCACAACTGTGTGACGGGGGCGGAGCCACAACTGTGTGACGGGGGCGGAGCCACAACTGTGTGACGGGGGCGGAGCCACAACTGTGTGACGGGGGCGGAGCCACAACTGTGTGACGGGGGCGGAGCCACAACTGTGTGACGGGGGCGGAGCCATAACTGTGTGACGGGGGCGGAGCCATAACTGTGTGACGGGGGCGGAGCCATAACTGTGTGACGGGGGCGGAGCCATAACTGTGTGACGGGGGCGGAGCCATTACTGTGTGACGGGGGCGGAGCCATGTCTTTGAGACGGGGGCGGAGCCATGTCTTTGAGACGGGGGCGGAGCCATGTCTTTGAGACGGAGGAGGAGCCATGTCTTTGAGACGGAGGAGGAGATTGATTGACAAGCTCTCCAGCAGCATAATCACTCAGAGAGAATTGTATTTGACAGGGATTTGAGGAATGTTCATGGGGCAAAGACTGCAGAAGGATGGAATAAAAAGTCATGTTCTGTGTGATTCTTGATCATTGGTCAGGGGTTCAGGTTGTAGTTTGTAGGTTGTAGGACCCCTGCTCTAGAGCAGTGGAGACGCCTTCTCTGGAGTGATGAATCACAGTTTTCCATCTGGAAATCTGATGGACCAGTCTGGGTTTGAAGGGTTGTAGGAGAACGCCACATTGCGACTGTATTGTGCCGAGTGTGAAATTTGGTGGAGAAGGAATGATGGTGTTTGGTTGTTTTTCAGGACTTGGCTCCTTAGTTCCAGAGAAAGGAACTCTGAATGCTTCAGGATACAAACACCTTTTGGATAATTCCATGCTCCAACCTTGTGGGTTCAGCTCCTCTTCCAACATGACTGTGCACAAGAGCACAAAGTAATGTCCATAAAGACATGGAGGACATCCATGTCCATATTATAAGCCATCCAAATTGATTCATAAATCACTTTCCTTCGAGAAACTGGTAACATCATATTTGCTGTTTACATTTTTGTAAGTATTGAGTGTCCAAAAGTAATGGTGTCCAAATTGCTTTTAAAACCCTGGCCACTAGCCAGTTCCACACTACATAGCTGTTTAGAAGTTAGTGAGTATGGCGGGAATTCGGATTTGACCCATGATGTTCTCAAGCATCCAAAATGTCCTCCAAAATAAAAGCTTATTCCAGTTGCATATGGAAGATTTTTAGAGTCATAACTCAAAGCAATATAGAATTCTTAACTGACAATTCAATATGAAATTTATGCTTACAATATGACAATGCATTTTGGATTTTATACTATCAGTGACATGCTGTCTTCGCGATGAATCGGTGCTCATACAAAATACTAGATGTAGTAGTTTTTGATGTAGGGTGTATTAATTTTTGCTTCAACCAATTTGTGTAAAACTGAAGATTATGTGATCTGAGTTACATTATTCATCTTCATTTCATGTTTTGCAGAAAAATAAGTGTTCAGCTCATCCTTGTGGTAAGTTTGTAAATAGTCCTTTTTTTCATCATGCTACTGATTAAGCTAGTATATGTAACAGGGGCGGAGCCATGTCTTTGAGACGGGGGGCGGAGCCACGTCTTTGAGACGGGGGCGGAGCCACGTCTTTGAGACGGGGGCGGAGCCACGTCTTTGAGACGGGGGCGGAGCCACGTCTTTGAGCTGGAGGAGGAGATTGATTGACAAGCTCTCCAGCAGCATAATCACTCAGAGAGAATTGTATTTGACAGGGATTTGAGGAATGTTCATGGGGCAAAGACTGCAGAAGGATGGAATAAAAAGTCATGTTCTGTGTGATTCTTGATCATTGGTCAGGGGTTCAGGTTGTAGTTTGTAGGTTGTAGGACCCCTGCTCTAGAGCAGTGGAGACGCCTTCTCTGGAGTGATGAATCACAGTTTTCCATCTGGAAATCTGATGGACCAGTCTGGGTTTGAAGGGTTGTAGGAGAACGCCACATTGCGACTGTATTGTGCCGAGTGTGAAATTTGGTGGAGAAGGAATGATGGTGTTTGGTTGTTTTTCAGGACTTGGCTCCTTAGTTCCAGAGAAAGGAACTCTGAATGCTTCAGGATACAAACACCTTTTGGATAATTCCATGCTCCAACCTTGTGGGTTCAGCTCCTCTTCCAACATGACTGTGCACCAGAGCACAAAGTAATGTCCTTAAAGACATGGAGGACAGAGTCTGGTGTGGATGAATTGGACTGTTCTGCACAGAGTCCTGACCTGAACCCCATAGAACACCTTTAGAATGAATTAGAACGGAGACTGAGAGTCAGGCCTTCCCCACTGACATCAGTGCGTGACCTCACCAATGCACTTTAGGAAGAATAGTAGAAAATTCCTAGAAACACTCCTTAACCTTGTGGACAGCCTTCCCAGAAAAGTTGAAGCTGTAAGAGCTGCAAAAGGTGGATCCACATCATACTGAACTCTATGGGTTACAAATGGGATGAAACTTCTTTTCATATGTGCCAATAATTGTGGTAATAAGGTGTACATTGAATTATGACTCAAAAAATCTTTCCATAGTTGCATGCTATTTTCAGAAGATGTTAGTATTTGACAAAAAGAAAGAAAGGCCAACATTCTTGAGCTAGTTCACCCAACCCCTTGTTTTTTTTGTAAATTATGGAAATTGTGTCATGTTGGATTATATATGAAGGTAAGTTTGAAAATACTATGTTTATACTGTATGTATATATTATGGTCACATTTACAATGAAGTCGACAGAAAAATAATCCTACAGATAGTTTAGAGAACTTCAGGATAAGAAAAGACTTGGAAGATTTTTTTGTTAGAAAAATGTTTTGAAGACAAGGTTTATTGCTAAAAAATATTGTAAGATTAATCATTAGTCACATCTTAAAAGAAAGGTTCACATCATTAAAAAAATGAAAACAATAACATTTTTATAAAACTTTAAAATTCATAATAATCCGTGGAGTTTTAAAGAAATACAATTCTAAAATGTACCTATTAGAGAGGAGCACCTCCTCAGCCCGAAGAACAGGACCTGTTATTGAGTGCAGCGTCACAGAGTCTCCTGACTTTACTCTCAGGTTCTTCTGGGCACATTTCTGAAGACCAATCTTTCCACCCAGAAAGGAAGCAACAGGCCACGCCACACAAACCTGCATGATAAACACAACAAAACACGATTATAAGAACATTTGGAACCACAAAACAAGCAAGAGTCAAAAAATGATCGGAGGACAGACGGCATACTTCTTGGTGTCCTGTGGGGCTTGTCAGCAGAACTGGTCTCCCGATGCTTATGCAGGCTGCATTCATTGAACTGAGGCTCATCTGTGCTAATGCTGATCTGCAGCTTTTAGGTATTTTGTCAATACCTAAAAGGGAAATTGAGAACAGTTAACAAAATTCTAAACTCATAACTTTAAAAAGAAAACCATAACGCCATGTTATCTGCAAAATAGTCTGACCCTAAGTCTTCCTGCTATGTCAACCAGTGTTTCCCTCCTCAGTCTTCATGGATCATGTATTTTACCCTGCCTGGGCTGTTAGTAAGACCACTGACAGGCATCTTGACTAACTGAGTCACGGGATTGTTTTAAGAATGAGGCTTAACTTAGCTTAAGCTGACTGAGAAACTAACTAGACTGAGCCTGAGCTGGAAACGTTTGAGTTTCAATTTCAGAAAGGCTGACCAGGAAACAGTCCCATCTCTTTTCCACATGTATGTTCAAAGGCAACAGCAACTATTAGAACCATCAGATTTAAAGACCCACTCCACAAAAAAAATGTTCTTTATGGGTTTTGAACATGTGTTTGTAGTATTTTCTCATGGTGGAAGGCATAAATAAAGAAAATTGAGCTTAAACTTGCAATTTGAGTATTTCTGAATTCAAATCGTAGTGAACTAAAAACTTACATGAATATGCTGTTTGCAAATGCTTGTAGTTGTTATGGACAAACTATGATCAGCAACAAGCTCCCTGCTCTGCTCCATTCTGATGCAACCACCTGCAGTCAACTAGATCCATGTACGTCTTTGTTTTCCTCAACTAAGCTGGCGTCTGGTTCAAAACCGTACAGCTGGTTAGCTCCAAAATTGCTCACCAGTTTTGTTCGCTTGGGGTTTGAGGGGCCGTATGCTAGTGGGAGAGTCAGAGTGGGATATCAGCGCAGGCTTACTTAATGCCAACATACCAACTCAGATGCAATTTTCGGCTAAACTCCTGCCGCTCTGCAAAAACTGTGTTCTAGAATATTACATAATTTTGATGATGGCTAAAAACGGCATATCCAAATTCAAGACCACTAAATCCTTTGAAAACAGATCAAAAGATGCTTGGAGTGGGACTCAAAGGACTCACCATAACAATCTCTTTTTTTGCAATCTGTGAAAAAAGTGTTCATTTGTGCACAGTACAATTATTTGACAGATATCTTAACCCCTAACACTTTCCTGTTGAGAAGCCTACAGGGTTGTTTTTGGTGAAGAAAACCTGTGTGACATTTCTGTTATTCCATGTGCACATCGTAGCAAGGGAAAAATCATCTTTGTCAAACTGCTCATTTTGATTGAATTCAATTCAATTTTATTTTTACGGTCCAATATCATAGCCATCTCAATGGGCTTACACCGGTATTTGCATAAGGTCAGTCATAGAAATGTAGACAATAACTGATTTCTAAACAGACTAAGCTGAACAAACATCCCTGCTCTTATATGTATTTAGAAAAATAAACAAACAAAAAAAAAACATTTCTTTATAGTAAAATAGCTCAACGTTTGGACTTAACCAGCTTTTGTATCTGGCCTTATGAATGAAAAAAGAAATACTGGGCAAATGAAAAAACTGAGTATAACATCCGAACCATCACCTGATTCATTTGTACCATTTTTACACAATAAATCTTTGACATATTGTGGCCATTTCAGCTTTTTGGGTAAAACAGTTAGCTTGTTCCTAAAATTCTTACTTGTATTTTTGGTCACGCTCACTTCTTTTTCTTTCTTTTCGTCTTTCAGCTGTTTCTTTTAGGGTTGCTAAAGCAAATCATCTACCACCATCGAACGTTCTCCTCTGCATCCTCCTCACTCACACCAACCATCCTGAAGTCCTCAAATTCTACATCCAAGAACTTTCTCTTTGGTGTTCCTCTTGGCCGCTTTCTTGGTATCTTTAACCTCAGCAAACTTTTTACCAACATCATCACTGTTCCTTCTTCTAATGTGTCCAAACAATATCCATCTGCTTCACTGACTTTATCTCCAGAACATCTACCATGACCTGTTCCTCTGATGGATTCATTCCTGGTCTGATCCATCCTGGTCACTCCCGAAGAGATCCTCATCATCTTCATCTCTGCTACCTCCAGCTCTGACTCCTGTTTCTGTATCAGAGCCTCAAAACCAACAATATGGCTGCTCTCACTACAGTCTTTCGTTTTCTTCTCTCCATCTTTTTTAAGATATGAAAGCTGTCTAATTTTTGCTGCAATAGCTTGAAACACGCAGTGCTGCCTTGATTAATTGGACTATTTTAGTCCAGTTACGTTCTCTCGACAGGTCACAGCTTTTTAATCAATGGCCGCTTTTTGTAGCAATAAACTTTCTTCTATTGCTCTGACTGTTTAACTTCTTCTGCCAATTTAATATATAGTGACCTGGAAGTTTTAACCATCAATATAATGTAGTGGTGTATTGTCCGGCCATACAATGCAGTGAAGACATCAAATTATCTGAAAAGAAGCATCAAAATCACACAGATTTTTATTTATCAGTATTTGTCCAAAATATATTAGAGATCAGTCCAAGTGTTCTGTCAGCTTTCTCTCACAGCCTTACGCCCCAGCTGTGCTGCTTTTAGACTGTTTTTTTCACATTAAAGTTTCAAACCAATTCTTTTTTAGCCCTCACCTGTTGCTAAGGTCATAAAAGTCTGCCTTACATTCATCCAATCGGTGCTTTTGCTTTTACAACCAGTTTTGCGAACTGTAAATGCGAACTTCAACTTGTCTTCTCTTTTTAGTTCATGTGGATATTAAATAAGATCAAGACACCTGAAGCAGGCAAGCATGGACGAAATCCACGCATGTTTCCAGCAGTTGGCTACAGTAAAAGTCTGTTGAAACCCCGTCGTGACGTCCATCTGCGCACGCGGCGGCGGCGTCTCCGCGTCTCACCCTTTTCAACGAAATCCATGACGGTCAGAGCGCTGACGGTTCTGCAGCTTCCGCCTTCAGGGCCACACATGGAATGGCTTTGGGAATCTTCGGAGCTTTCTTTCAATGAATTCTCTCCATCACTTGATTTTTTGACATTTTTCTTCTTCTTTGCAGACATCTCCCCCTCTTTTAATATTATCCACGTGAAGCGGAAACGCGCGACAACTTCCTGGTTAAAGTTCAGGTCCGCTCTCCGTTACCGTTGTTACACCGAAAACTGTGACCGTAGAGGGCGCTGTCACAGCCGTCCAATCTCTGATTTGCCCAACTGTTAGCCAGAAGAAGAACGTTTACCGTAAGAACCTAATAGAAAGCTCTCCCTGTCACTGAATGCAGCGTCCTGCCTCGGAGCAAAACCCGAGGAGGAGGAGCAGAAGCAGCAGAGCGACTCCGTTCTTGACTGAAAGCGACATTATCAAGTGTGTGGGAAAACGTAACAGAGACACTGTAATGCCCAGGAAAAAAGATCTCCTTATTCCAATCACATCTATTTAATTCATATTGAACAAATAGGATGAATATGCAGACCGACGGGATGTTTCTTGTTGTTATTGTCCATGTGTATGCACAATAAAAGTGATGGGAAAATTCTCTGCTGCTGCACCAACCTTATTGCCTCTATACACATCCAGCTGTTCCACTAGTGAATAAATACCAACCACTAATGCAGTGGACACCAATTCAGACGGCCAAAAAAATAGAAAAATAGATGTTTCCAACATGTCATGTACCTTCTCACTGAGGTCACCAAATCTGACGGCCACAAAAAATGGATGAACAAGTGTTTCCAACAGATATTGGTCACTCACAATGAGGTCACAAGGAAATGAGGCAAAAGAAATAAAGATATCGTCAAGGACATTTGAGGGGACAAGATGAAATACCTAAATAAATGACAAAAAAGTATTTAATAATCCCACTGAACATAAAACTGAATCATAGACATGTTTATTAAATCCATGAAAATTAACTTACTTTAAAATTAACATATTAAATCCACAATGACTTCATCTGAGGCTCAGGAACTGGCGTAACAGACAGCAGAAGCCGTGGCCATCATCAGTTTTTTTATTGTTGTGGTGTCACTGTGAATTGTGGTGGAAAAAAAGGAAAAACATTGTTCATAGGAAAAATGAGATTAATAAAAATGGAACTATTGACACAGACTTCTTATCTTAACTCAAACTCTCTGGCATGCAAGACGGCAAAAGCTCTGTTGTGTATCTAGTCCCCCAACACATCTGTTGTGTTACCATCTTCCACACTGGTCACACTGGATCTCAAACCAAGCACATTTGAGGCACATTAGAGACACAGCACACGTGTTGAGCTACTGGGAGCATGTCAACTACACAATATGTCCTTCCTCTGGTGCACACTGCATACACCTGTGTGCTACACTGCCACCAATTGGACACATTGGAACAGTAATAATTCTATAAGTTGGAACAGAATTATAGAAAACAAAATACAAGTGAGTAAAACAGCATTACCAAATGTAAGGGGTGTCAGTTCATCCATAAAAAACTTTTCCAATCCTCCACACCAATGCAAGGAACTCATGCATGTCTGATTTTGCGGTTGATGCCAAAAACTCCAACATTATTCTCCCAGACATCTCTTGCCCACTCAGTGGTGTTGCCCCATGATCAAGTGTGTTACGATCAAATTTTTCACAGAATGGCTTTAGGATCTTGAGTACTTCTCAATTTTGGTTTTTGGAGAGAACAGACTTTCATCCTCACATTAATTCATATATTTTTTGTGGCCGTCAGATTTGGTGACCTCAGTGAGAAGGTACATGACATGTTGGAAACATTTATTTTTCTATTTTTTGGCCGTCTGAATTGGTGTCCACTGCATTAGTGGTTGGTATTTATTCACTAGTGGAACAGCTGGATGTGTATAGAGGCAATAAGGTTGGTGCAGCAGCAGAGAATTTTCCCATCACTTTTATTGTGCATACACATGGACAATAACAACAAGAAACATCCCGTCGGTCTGCATATTCATCCTATTTGTTCAATATGAATTAAATAGATGTAAATAGAATAAGGAGATCTTTTCTCCTGGGCATTACAGTGTCTCTGTTACGTTTTCCCACACACTTGATAATGTCGCTTTCAGTCAAGAACGGAGTCGCTCTGCTGCTTCTGCTCCTCCTCGGGTTTTGCTCCGAGGCAGGACGCTGCATTCAGTGACAGGGAGAGCTTTCTATTAGGTTCTTACGGTAAACGTTCTTCTTCTGGCTAACAGTTGGGCAAATCAGAGATTGGACGGCTGTGACAGCGCCCTCTACGGTCACAGTTTTCGACAGGTCACAGTTTTCGGTGTAACACCGTAAGTACTAAAAAACGTGTTTTTTTGTTTACTTTTATTTAAATACTCAAAAATAGAATGAAATGCAAATGCCAAATGAACAGCGGCGGAGTTTCATGAAAGATCATCTGTGCTTGTACTTGGTCATTACGGTAACTGCAGTTCCGGGCTGGAGTTGTGTATCTGTGCTGAACACTGGGTCACACATGCTTTCCGTGTTACTGTAGAATGGCTGGTCGTGTCATCGTGTCCACACAACGGTCCGCTCTTGCTCTGGTGAGAAGACGGATCCGTGCGCACACGAGGCCTCGGGCGGGTTCTTGTGGTGACAGCTGCTCCCGGCTGCACACAGAGACGCGCAGCCGCAGTCTGACAGGTCACGCGGACCGATTCGGTGGAGTGACGGTGAACTTGGCTGAGATCGGACTACCTGCTGACATCAGCGAGAAGACATTCAGCACGTTACTAAGAGGTTAGTTAAAATCTGCTGCGCGACAGCTGTGACAACCAGTGCGCATGCACGATTCTCACGTCAAAAACGAGAAGCTGTCCACTTTTGTGACCACAGATGGCGCTGTCACAGCTTTCTAACATTTGTTTTCCTAACTGTGAGCCAGAAGGAGAAGGTTTACCGTAAGTAACCTAGAAGTTAATAGAATGCTCTTTTTCCAATTTATGATTATGTGAAATAAATCTCAATTCCAGATTCGGATAATGTGAGGACTGAAATCATGTTTTTAAATCATTTTCTAATAGAACAAATGTGTTGGTGAAATAATGAAAGTTTGTATGGGAGGTTTTAAGGTCATAATCACATCTAAGGAGAAACTCAATGCCTCATAATGTTATAAATCTTTCATTGGAAATGTGAAATCAAATTGTTGATGCTGTTTTAGAAATTGTCTTAGCCAATGAACTCTAATAGTACCACCAATGTTGCTTTTCAACTCCATCGTCTTCATATGTTTTGATCCTTGGGCTTTTTTCTATTCAAGGGGCTTTACTTTTCCAGATGAAATGGTTTACTTTCTTGATCGCTTTTCTGGAAAATTTGAAAAGAATTCGACCAATGATGGATAACTTTCTCTGTGACCATAGGTTAAGTTGGGTTTTCCGTTTCTCAAAATGTCCCCAAATGTTCAGGTTGGTTCACTAAATTACATTCATGTATAGCTAGAAGTTCACATTTACTAATATTCAATCTCAGATCTGAGGCTTTGGAGGAAGTTTGTTTTATTTCAAGAATTTTAGAAAGTTGATTGCTGTTTTTCATAAATATTGTTGTGTCATCTGCCAGCTGGCTTATTGTAAGTTGTTTACCTAGTATTGTTAGTCTGGAAGGTTTGAATTTTTTATGAGAATTGATAACATATTTGCTGCTAGGATAAATAGTAATGGAGATATTGGACAACCTTGTTTTATACTCCTTTTAGTAAGAAATCGTGGCAATGTACCTTGTGGTAATATAACTGTACTATTAGAATCTTTATAAATTATTTAAATCATATCAATAAAATGTTTGCCACATCCCTTAAGCTCTAGTGTACGGAATATAAATTTATGTTCAGCCGTTTCAAATACTTAAAAAAAAAGAGAAATAAAATGAAACCATTGTCTTCTATTAGATCATTATATTCATTTATAAGCCTTTTATTATTATATATTGAACATCATTTAATAAAACCAGATTGAGTTTCTGAAATAATGTCATGAATCCCTGTTTTGAAGCCGATTAGCAAAGATATGAGTTAAAAGCTTAATCATTATTAAGAAGGGTTATGGGTCTGAGATTGTCAATTGTGTTGGAGTCTTTTGTTTGGGTAATAGGATGATGACTTCCTGCTTCATTGTTGCTAAAACAGATGTATCATCTATGTCTTTGAGCATATTAAATAAGAGGTTTTGTATAGGCAAAAATATTGATAGAAATTGCTCGTTAATCCATCTGAAACTTGGGATTTGTCTAAATTTAAACAACTCAGGGCTTTCTTCATGTCTTCCATTTGTATTTCTGCATCACATAATTTCCTAAAAGACTCGTCAATCTTCTGAACTAATTCTTTAATATCCTCAAATGAATTTACTGAATCAGTTTGTCAAGAGGAAGTGTATAATCAACTATAAAATTGAAATATTGCTTTGGAGATTTTAGTGGGATCACCGTATTCCTGGTCATCAATTTTAGTGTTTTCCCTGCATTTCTTTTTTATCTCCTTTTCTCTTAGCTTCTATCCATTTTGCTCTTGATTGTATATTTTGCTTTAATAATGTAAATGTTGTCCAGCAATGAGTGTAAAGTGATTAATTTTCGTTTTTCCCTTTTTCATTGAACAATGGTATACCGGTATTCCCATTTTTAGAGGTCATGTTGTAGAAGGTTTGAGACACATTTCCGGTCTTTTTATTCCTATGGTCTATATTTGGTCGTGTGAAATCTATTTTAACTAAAGAAGTATCTGTAAGTGGTGCATTCGAAATTGTGGAATTTATTTCAGAACCAGGTACAATTTCTGAAACAAGCCAGTATTCAATTCTACATTTAGTTGTTCCATCTGGTTTAAAACATGTATATATTTGTGTATCTGGATTTGAATCCCAATAAATTTCTATCAATTTGAGCAAATTACAAAATTCTAAAAAAGGAGTTTAGTAATGATGATCCAAAAATCTGGTAGAGCACCTGTCCAGCCATTCATCCATTACAGCATTAAAATCTCCCCCAATCATGGCGTCACAGATAATATAATTTTTTGATGAATCTTTTACAGCATTACCCAATGCTGTTAGAATTTTTTAAAATTATGGCTAAGGTTATTATAGCCATAAATATTCCCTAAAATGAGAAATCTGCCATTATTTTATAAAACAAATTATTCAGCGCCCAGAGGGATCTCTTTTAGCAGCACACTTCCAGGAAATTTTTTTTAGAACAATAGCGACATCTGCTGATCTATTTGAGCCACCACAAACAATTATTTTATTTCCCCGCTGATTTGACCAAAATTTCTCATCTGCTTCATTGCTGTAAGTTTCTTGAATTAGGTAGCACAGTGTTTTTTTTCTTTTCATTTTTTAAGTACAACAAAGCTTTCCTTGTTAAGGAATCTCTTAAACCTCTCACATTGAAAGTTATATACAATATATATAAAGAGCAGAATTAAAGAAAACCATAAAGTACACTGAAAAAAGCTTTGTAAGAGAGAAAAAATAAAAACTTGTGGGTATAGGTTTTTTAGTTAGAAGTGAAAATTGTGATGAGCCCCTGGCTAGTATGTGATAGCTAATAACCAACATCGAATATGTAAAAAATGGCAGAATTTCAGGCAACTTAATAGAAAAAAAATATTAATAATTACATGTGGAATGGGATAATAAACTGCCATTAAAAAGTAAGCCCTTCTATTAGGAAAAAAGAAAAATATCTGCGCAAAAATGATTGAAAAATGTAAATGCTTTTCCCCCATTTTGGGCCAAATCTCTGCTCAAGCATCTCTGTCTGCTTTACAAAAGTCCTGTTGGAACCAGATTCCAGCTTTTTTGCAGAATTTTGAATTTTTGGTAAGTCTTCATATTTCATCCCATTGATGTCTCACGATGAGGAGGATCAGTTGATGACTCCTTCCTTCTTCTCTTTTCCCCAGCCAATGAACACTGTTGTCTATGGTGGAGGCCCACTGTGGTGCAATCTCTGAAAGGATGCTGATGACTTCTTAACTGATCTGCTTGTTTTCTTTTCTTTTAATCCCTAGTATCTTGAGGTTCCAGCCTTTTTTGTATCTTTCAAGTTCTGTGACCCGTTCTTTCAATGCTCTGTTGTTTTTAAGAAGTTGTGGCATTTCCTTCTCAACAGCTTTAAGTTGTGTCTTACACTCTTTAAAGTCAGACAAGTTATCTTGACCAGAAGCAGTTGCTAGCTTAGCTCCACTTTTCCAACTATCCATCTCCGCTTCGCTGGTAAAACATGCAAAACAGTCACCTGTGCCGCACACCTCCCTTTTTCACAAAATATGGTTTGATAAAAGACTTCTCTGTTAAATTAGAAATTCCCAGTGGTTGAAGTTGGTTGATAAAACTTTTTTCGGGGCAAAGGCCATGATGTTTAAAAACCCCTACATGTCCGCATTGCCATTTCAAATCTTCAAATCTTGTGTGTCGACACCCACGAGATTTTTAGTCGCAGCCCACGAGATGCGAGTCATGGCCCACGAGATTTGAGTCGGGTCCCACAAGATTTGTGTCGCAGCCCACGAGATTTGAGTCGGGCCCACGAGATTTGAGTCGCGGCCCACGAGATTTGAGTCGCAGCCCACGAGATTTGAGTCACGGCCCACGAGATTTGAGTCGCGGCCCACAAGATTTGAGTCGCGGCCCACAAGATTTGAGTCGCGGCCCACGAGATTTGAGTCGCAGCCCACGAGATTTGAGTCGGGCCCACGAGATTTGAGTCGCGGCCCACGAGATTTGAGTCGCAGCCCACGAGATTTGAGTCACGGCCCACGAGATTTGAGTCGCGGCCCACAAGATTTGAGTCGCGGCCCACAAGATTTGAGTCGCGGCCCACGAGATTTGTGTCGCAGCCCACGAGATTTGAGTCGGGCCCACGAGATTTGAGTCGGGCCCACGAGATTTGAGTCGCGGCCCACGAGATTTGAGTCGCAGCCCACGAGATTTGAGTCGCGGCCCACGAGATTTGAGTCGCAGCCCACGAGATTTGAGTCACGGCCCACGAGATTTGAGTCGCGGCCCACGAGATTTGAGTCGCGGCCCACGAGATTTGAGTCGCGGCCCACGAGATTTGAGTCGCGGCCCACGAGATTTGAGTCGCAGCCCACAAGATTTGAGTCGCAGCCCACAAGATTTGAGTCGCGGCCCACGAGATTTGAGTCGGACCCACAAGATTTGAGTCGGGCCCACGAGATTTGAGTCACGGCCCACGAGATTTGAGTCGCGGCCCACGAGATTTGAGTCGCAGCCCACAAGATTTGAGTCGGACCCACAAGATTTGAGTCGCGGCCCACAAGATTTGAGTCGCGGCCCACGAGATTTGAGTCGCAGCCCACAAGATTTGAGTCGCAGCCCACGAGATTTGAGTCGCGGCCCACGAGATTTGAGTCGGACCCACAAGATTTGAGTCGGGCCCACGAGATTTGAGTCACGGCCCACGAGATTTGAGTCGCGGCCCACGAGATTTGAGTCGCAGCCCACAAGATTTGAGTCGGACCCACAAGATTTGAGTCACAGCCCACGAGATTTATGTCATGGCGTACAAGATTTGAGTTGCGTCCCACAAGATTTGAGTAACCCACAAGATTTGAGTCAAGGCCTACAAGATTTGAGTCACGGCCTACAAGATTTGAGTCACGGCCTACAAGATTTCTGATGGCTACTAAACAAGTATTTATGTGTCAATCCTTTAATGCACAGTTTCAGTGAGGTCACCATTTCTGATGAGTCACTTTTCCATCTGTGCTCAACAATCTATGTTCAAACCAGTTCTTTTAGTTTGTCACTCACTTCCTTTGAATCTCCACCAGCAAATAATTTGCTATTTTTTTTGCAGGCATCTTTCCAATATCACCCTCTCCTTGCACAATTTGCGCATATTCCTCACCAGTATGTTCTTTGGCGTACGCCACAGCATGAAGTTTAAACGCTAAATCAAATGGCCATCGCTGCACAACAGGCGCGTGCACACATATAGCCCTGCAGAAGCCTGAACTGGAGGAGTGTAATTAATCAGCGTTAATATATATCAGCATGTTTTTTTTTTTTTTTAATTAATGACGTGCGTTAAGGCGTCAACGTTGACAGCCCAAGTAAATACCCACCACGCCTCCTGAAGCCTTAGGGTGAGTTAGCCTGTTTGGGGTTAGGCAATCAGTGGGACACATATGCCTCTTGTGGACACATTGCAGTTGTTTGCTCTCCTTTTGCATGTTAAAAACATGGACGGACTGGTGGAGGATTTTATTTAGTCACCTTTAAAGTATGGTTTGGACATGTGCACAAAAAACAGCTGCTC
The DNA here is from genome assembly GCA_014656515.1 of Oryzias celebensis. Lineage (NCBI taxonomy): Eukaryota > Metazoa > Chordata > Actinopteri > Beloniformes > Adrianichthyidae > Oryzias > Oryzias celebensis. The sequence goes on from BNCR01000010.1 coordinate 18,276,522, forward strand.
TAGCCTGCTGAGCATTATCGAGATGAAGGATGCTAGGATGCTAGAATTTTGTTTTTTGGATTTTTAGGAGCAGATTTTGGTTCATTTAAGGGTGGGGTTGTTAGATATGGGGTTGTGAAGCTCGGTTCAGCGTGTCCTCTTGTTGGTGCAGACTTGTCTACTGGATCAAGTTCTGTTTTAACATTTGAACAGCAGAAGGAACTGATTTTTACTCAGTTGGAGATAGAGGGAGAAAGCTCAAGTGGAGGATCCTGTTCACATTGAGGCCAGGTCAGATGAACTAAGTAACTTAAGATTAGTTCCTAAATTTGTTGAATAGGACCCAGAAACATTCTTTGTGGTATTTGAGCATCTGGTGATTATGTTGGTGATTGTGGGGTTAAGTCTGTGACTGCTGCTCTTGCTTGTTCACATTAAAGTGCTTTAAGTGCCAAAACCGATTTTGTCTCCCATTTGATTTGGTATGGTTCAGAGCCAGTCGGAACATGCCTTACCTCCGAAAATAAGATGTAACGAAAATATGCCTGCCCAAGCCTATTTATTAGCCCAAATGTCCAAGCCACTTTTGAAACCTGGAAGGCAACATTAAATTAAGCTTTAAGTAAGATGGATGTGCTGTTCTTTTAACGACTCACCCTAATTTTTGGCTACTACTTATTGATTGATGATCATTTATTTCAGATACAATTTGTAATCAGACCTAGAAACAAGCACAGAAATGTATGCCTTAAACATACTCTGCACTCCTCACGTTTTATAGTAAGTTTTTTTTGTGCAAATAGAATTCCTTTGTAAAAATCACATTTACCTTTCTGAATTCTGCAGACTCGTTAGCTCAGTGGAAAGCAGATCAGAAGGTGGCAGTGTGGCTTCGAGTACCCATCTCACTGAGCCGATGTGCAGCTGCTGCTTCAGAGCATGGCTTCGTGTTTCACCACGCCAAAAGGGACCACACTGTTTTGGCACTGTGGCTGGGAGAAGGAGAAAGCAGACTGCCTCTATTTGCTTCTCATCAAATTGGGGTTGCAGGTAAAGATTCAAGTCTCATATCTTTCTTTTGCAACAAAAATAAGAATAACAAGCAAGTCTACTTTAAGCTCCATTTTTGCTAAGGAAAATTTCTAATACATTTGTGATGGTGAAGGAAATTGTGAAGTGGTCATCCTACAGAAGGTGTGGGTTTTCTCCGGGGACTCTGGCTTCCTTCCACCATCCAAAAACATGCTCCATAGGTTCATTTGTGACTCTACATTGTCCCTAGGTGTTGATGTGAGTGTGTGTGGGTGTGTGATTGTGGCCCCTGTGGCAACAGATTGGTGACCTAACCAGGGGTGTTCCCCGCCTTTGCCCATGAGTTTGCTGGGTTAGGCTCCGGCATCCTCGTGACCCCGAAAGGGATACAACGAAAATGAATGTCTTCCACTGACCCTCTACTTTGCATTCTCCTCGCTCACACTGACCACTCTCATGTCTTTTATTTGGCTTCTTTCCTGTTAGCTCCAACCTCAGCTTCCTTCCTTCTTTTGTGCCTGCCTGTCTGTCTAGTTGTCTTGGTCATTCTCAAATAGAACTTCAGCATCTTGATCTCTGATACTTCCAACTCTGCCTCTTGTCTCTTTCTCAGCCTCTAAACCAGGTGTGGGCAAACTTTTTTTTAAACTTTTTTTAATATCAGATTTGTTAACAAAACAACAAATCTAACATCACAATCCAACACCACATGGATGCACAATAACTTTCTGCACCTAAACAATTGTCAATTTATTTGTAGTGCACAATCTACACACGTGGACAAAATTGTTGGTACCCCTCAGTTAAAGAAGGAAAAACCCACAATTCTCACTGAAATCACTTGAAACTTACAAAAGTAACAATAAATAAAAATGTATTGAAAATTAAATAATTAAAATCAGCCATCACTTTTGAATTGCTGATTAACATAATTATTAAAAAAACAAACTAATGAAACAGGCCTGGACAAAAATGATGGTACCCATAACTTAATATTTTGTTGCACAACCTTTTGAGGCAATCACTGCAATTAAGCGATTTCTGTATTTGTCAATTTGTGAACAAAACTGTGGTGAGAGCAGCCATGTTGTTCAGACTAGAGACAGAGGAAACTGAGGAAAAGACAGGATGCAGAACTGGAGGCAGCAGAGATGAAGATGCTGAGGTTCTCTTTAGGAATGATCAGGATGGATAGGATCAGGAATGAATCCATCAGAGGAACAGCACATGTTAGAGGTTCTGGAGATAAAGTCAAAGGTCAGACTGAGATGGTTCAGTCATGTCCAGAGGAGAGACAGAGAATATATTGGTAGAAGGATGCTGAGTCTAGAGCTGCAGGAAAGAGGTCTAGAGGAAGAATAAACAGGAGGTTTATGGATGCAGTGAATGAAGACATGAAGGAAGCTGGTGTTAGAGTAGAGGATGCAAAAAACAAGGTTAGATGGAAGAAGCTGATTTGCTGTGGCCACTCCTGAAGGGAAAAGCCCAAAAGAAAAGAAAAAATCTATGGGATTTTGGCCTCTTGGAGCCAACAGGTAGTAGCTGCAAAAGGGGTGGGGTTACTCCAGTTCTATTATACAGTCAACGCGACAGACATAACAGATCACAGTGAATTAAGACATTAAATTAATTAGTTTTAGAGCAGAGGATGAAGAAGACAGGGTTAGATTAAGGAAACTGATTCGCTTACCTCAAAGGGGAAAGCCTAAAGAAAAAGAAGAAGTCATGTAGAGTAATAACCATTCTGTACCAGTCTGTAATGCATGTGCTGCTGTATGGCATTTAACTAAGGTTTTTGTTTGTTTGTTTTGTTCAGGTGCAGTTGTGGATGAATCTACTGGAAAAGTTCTTGTTGTTCAAGACAAGAACAAGGTGATTAACATTGAAAGTACAAATAACTTGCATTCGCCTTGCAAATACTTCACTATACACTTACCACAAGCACAACAATGGTACGTTGCATTTCTTGACATCCCTTGAGGTAATCGTAGGATGATCATGGGAAGTCCCCTCTACAACCTTGCACGGGCCGGACAACCTGATAACCTGCAGAACCTGTACAGGTCATCCTCCTAATGGGTGCATGTGACTAAGACTTTCGAGGATTTTTGTGCTATGTATCTGTCCATCCGTCCATTTTCTTCCACTTATCCGGGACCGGGTCGCGGGGGGCAGCAGTCTAAGCAGAGATGCCCAGACCCAGCAGAGATGCCCCCTCTCCGGCCACTTCCTCCAGCTCCTCTGGGGGACTCCAAGGCGTTCCCAGGCCAGCTGAGAGACAGTCTCTCCAGCATGTCCTGGGTCTTCCCCGGGGCCTCTGCCCAGTGGGACATGCCCGAAACACCTCCCCAGGGAGCCGTCCAAAAGGCATCTGGACCAGATTCCCGAGCCACTTCAAAATCCTCTGGATGTGGAGGAGCAGCAGCCCTACTGCGAGCTCCTCCAGGGTGACCGAGCTTCTCACCCCATCTCTAAGTGAGCGCCCAGCCACCCTACGGAGGAAGCTCATTTCAGCTGCTTGTATCCGGGACCTTGTTCTTTTGGTCAAGACCCAGAGCTCATGACCATAGTTGAGTATTGGGGCGTAGATCGACCGGTAAATTGAGGGCTTTGCTTTCTGGCTTAGCTCTCTCTTTACCATGACAGACCAGTACAACGACCGGATGACGGTGGACGCAGCACCAATCCGCCTGTCGATCTCACGCTCCGATCTTCCCTCACTCGTGAACAAGACCCCAAGATACTTAAACTCCTCCACCTGGAGAAGGAGCACTCCACCCACCCAGAGAGGGCAAACCACCTTTCTCCGGTCGAGAACCATGGCCTCAGACTTAGCGGTGCTGACCCTCATCCCTGCCGCTTCACACTCGGCTGCAAACCATTCCAGTGCATGCTGGAGGTCCTGGCTCGATGAAGCCAACAGGACAACATCATCTGCAAAGAGCAGAAAGGAAATCCTGTTGTTCCCAAAGCAGATCCCCTAGAGCCCCTGGCTGCACCTAGAAATTCTGTCCATAAAGACTATGAACAGAACCGGTGATAAAGGGCAGCCCTGCCGCAGTCCAGCATGCACAACAGGAACATGTCTGACTTACTGCAGGCTATACGGACCAAGCTCCTGCTCTGGTCAGACAGAGACCGGACAGCCACGAGTAAGGATCCCATACTCCCAAAGCACCCTCCACAGGACACTATAGGGCACACAGTCGAATACCTTCTCCACATAACACAAATGGACAGGATGAGCGAACTCCCACAAAACCTCCATCACACTTAACAGGGTGTCCCCCTTCTTGAAAAGGGGGACCACCACCCCTGTCTGCCAGTCTAGTGGTACAGTTCCCGACTGCCACGCAATTCTGCAGAGACACAGAGAGCTTCATGGAATGGGTTTCCATGGCCGAGCAGCTGCATCCAAGACACAAACCAAGTGCAAAGTGTTGGAAGCAGTGGTGTAAAGCATGCCACCACTGGACTTTAGAGCAGTGGAGACGCCTTCTCTGGAGGGATGAATCACACTTTTGCATCTGGAACTCTGATGGACGAGTCTGGGTTTGGAGGTTGCAGGAGAACGTTAAATTTCAAACTGCATTGTGCAGAGTGAAGTTTGGTGGATGAGGAATGATGGTCAGGGCTTGTTTTTCAGGAGTTGGGCTTGGTTCCTTAGTTCCAGAGAAAGGAACTCTGTATCCTGAAGTATTCAAACACCTTTTGGACAATTCCATGCTCCCAACCTTGTGGGAACAGTTTGAAGCAGTCCCTTCCTCTTCCAACATGACTGTGCACCAGAGCACAAAGTAAGGTCCATAAAGACATGGAGGACAGAGTCTGGTGTGGATGAATTGGACTGTTCTGCACAGAGTCCTGACCTGAACCCCATAGAACACCTTTAGAATGAATTAGAACGGAGACTGAGAGTCAGGCCTTCCCCACCAACATCAGTGCGTGACCTCACCAATGCACTTTAGGAAGAATAGTAGAAAATTCCTAGAAACACTCCTTAACCTTGTGGACAGCCTTCCCAGAAAAGTTGAAGCTGTAAGAGCTGCAAAAAGTGGATCCACATCATATTGAACTCTATGGGTTACAAATGGGATGAAACTTCTGTTCATATGTGAGTCAAGGTGGGTGAGCCAATACTTTTAGTAATATACTGTATGTTAACGCAAACCTAATGTTACTAGCATTTTGCAATTATAGACCAATCATTTGATTAAACAGTTTTCTAGTTACATTAATGCGGTTGAAGTCTCCAGAGTGAAGTTTTTTATTTTTTATCAATCATGTTAGAGCCTCATTGTTTTTTCAGAGTTATTGTTAACTTGGCTGTTTTCTTTTCCAGATTGACTTAAGCAGAAAATAACAAGTATTTTCCACTATATATCTAGACAAGTAACAAGACATAATTTTATAGAAAAAAAATACATTGCTGTAATGTATTTAATGCAAATGTGTTATAACTGACCCATCATCATGTATTTACCCAAACATATGTATTTTCATTAAATTTCAGACAAAAAATGCCTGGAAGTTCCCTGGAGGTCTGTCAGATCTAGGAGAAAATATTGGTGGGTGTCACACTTAACAAAGCAAAGCAAATTGTCACAGTACGTCAGACCCAGTCTTGTTAGTTCATTATGCACTCAATAAGAGATACATCTGTTGTGTAAAATAAAGCACAATATATATATATATATATATATATATCCAATCTAATTGCATTCAAGTGAACTTACCCTCTTCAAATCAAAAACAAAGCAGATATAAAACTAAACATAAATTAACCCAGAAAGCAGCACCAAACATTAATCTAACTTGAAACAGGAAAAAATGCTCTCCTTACTTTTACATCTGAAAGGCAGCATGCATCTAAGTTATCCCACTTCAAGTTAATGTTGTTAATCTGAATGCATCTACATCAGGTGTGACGGCTGTTCGTGAAGTGTTTGAGGAGACCGGCGTTCGCTCCGAGTTCAGGTCTCTGCTCAGTGTTCGACAGCAGCACAACCACCCTGGCGCCTTCGGCATGTCGGATATGTACTTCATATGTCGACTTAGCCCACTCACCCACCAGATCAACTTCTGCCCTCAGGAGTGTTTGAGCTGTGAGTGGCTGGCTCTCAGAGAACTCACTACAACCAGTATGACCACACCTATCACCTCACGCATTGCGAAGCTACTGCTGTATGGCCTGGAGCAGGGCTTTGACAAGATTGACCTCACCATGGAAGAGCTGCCTGCTGTTTACTCCGGGATGTTTTACCAGTTGTACCACCGACAGCTTCCTACAACACTAAAATAATTCTCTCTCTCTAACAGTTATTAATAAAGTTTCAGTTAATGATTGTTCTCTTGCAGAAACAAAACACTAATAATAATTCAAAGTGTTGTTTTATATCAGGTTTTTATAACACTTGTGGTCTCTGAAATTTCTTTAAAGCATCAACCTACTTTATTAAACAGCAGAATGTAGTGGAAGTTTTAAATATTGAGCAGTATGAGCTGGGTTTTTTTTGTGAGTCAATCCCAAACACAATATGGAACACAAAGTCAATTGAGGACCTGCTTGGTACTCACATTATGCGTGTGGTCAACTTTATCACTAACAGTCAAAGTTGCAAAAAAGTAACAGTGACATGAAGCAACAAGTAAGTGTGTGATTGTGTTGGCTGAGATCAGTGTGAGCAAATGCTAGAAATTACCAGCGCACCTGAATGCAGCAACAGTTAGTTCTTAATGAATGCGCATAAGCATGGAAATTCCATGCAGTCCCTGAATTCTACAGCTGCTGCAGCGAATGTGAGGACTACATCTACACAATAAAGTCAAAATAAAATGTTGAAACCAACTCTGGGATGAATGTTTGTGGTGGCAAAGTGGGGAGGGAAGTCAGACACTTAAGTCATTGCTGTGAGTTTGAGCCACGTGTCAGAGATGATGAACCTCACTATAAATCCCCAAATTGTTCACAATTAAATAAATAAGTATGATCTTGTGCAATCAGACACTCAACCAAAAATTTCATAGAAATATTAAAAGATCATTAAATAGTTAAAAACCTGCACACAGATATTAAATAAGCCATAATATTCTTAAATACATTTCATTCAGCTTTAAAATCTGCTCATTATTTCATAACAGCATTTAAAAAATATATATGTTTTAGTCATGTTGAATATTACTAGAAGTATATTTCAAAATCAAAGTAGCTTTTTCTTTATTTCACATTGCTGTTTCAGAATTATTTATTTCATAATGAGCTTTTCACCAGAATGAGTAGGTCTGTCAATCAAACCAGACAAGGCGGGGAAACTTTTGTGACTGGCTATTCCTGTCCTCAGACACAAGCAGCAGCACCCTAACTAAATCAATCTGCTCCTGATGACGCAATGCATACTCAACACTAGGTGCATGAAACGGAAGTAGTTGCTGGACCCTGGATGGACTAACATCGTCTGTTGGAAGGGACCATTGACATAAATCAAATTGAATACAATTTATAATGTCTATGGAGGGTTAGGGTTAGGGTTAGGGTGCAGAGAAGTGCACCTGAAGTGCTAATGTTTTTTTAATAACTAAAAATAAAAAGGAAAAAAAAATATGTATGAGAACACAAACTGACATATGTATTGGCATGTGCATAAAATAACAATTTAATAAGCAAAACAACTGACAATTCATTTAAATTATTTTTTCTTTTTGTGGTACGATGATCTTTTAATTTTTCAAAACATTAACTGATCTTACTAATCAGACAAGAAAAAAAATGAAATAACTTGTCACAAAAATCAGACATATTGAAAGCAATCTGTTAAAATAATGTTTTTTTTATTTCAATAAACCAAAAAAGAAATTCCCCCTTAACTTTTTAAAACATGACCTAATAACGACTCAAACATATAAATAAATAGAATAACTTTATTAGTCCTGCAAGGGCATATTCTCCAGCAAAGAACAAAAAAAAAAAAGACATGGCTGACATTTACAGATCTAACTAAGCTGAAATATTTAGACTAGAACAAAATATCATGACTAAAACCCTAAAAACCAACAGCCTCCTGCATGTGATGCACTCTGAACCTCCATGGTAGTCCATTTTACCATGTGCTGCAGCCTTATTTATGGCACACAGAAACAATCAGACATAAAAATTGTGATTGTTCATCCTGAACTCAATGATCTGCATCCTGAGTAAAAACACCTTCTGAACCAGTTTCAGCTCTAACAAAAAGATTGACACACTGACACTTTCGTCTGTAGAGTTCTGCTGCATCACACATTCTGCTATTCTGACCACCTTCACTGTCCCCTCTGAGGGATCACCAGCCCGCCATTGTTCTCCAGGTGAAGCAGATGGTCGCTCTGATCCAAGGATGAGGACACGCTTCACTGGACAGTTTTTTCTGAATCTAGAAATGTAGACAGCTGTGGTCACACGAATGCTGGAATACATGCAAATGTGGAGGGGAGATCTTCATCTGATATCAAAGCAGAGTGCATGTCTGACAGAGAGACAGTCTTGTCTTGTGCTGTACGTTTCCTAATCTACGTGGTGAGACACCACAGTACCACCATCATACGGTGGTAAATGCCCTAGAACTGCCCTGCAGTGGGGTTGTTATTCCAGCCTCCTAAAACAAAACATAAACCCAAACACATTTACCCACATTTTATCAAATTTCTACTGCTCATTTATGTTTGGATTGTATTTTAACTTGTGCATATTCTTGTTGGCCACACGTAATACATGCAGCTAAGATATACATTGATGCACACAGATTTTAAGAATGTCCAGATCTAAACATTGTTGGATGAAGTTATTTAACCTTAAAGTCCCATTAGCTGTGACGTAGCTAGGTGTGGGAAATGTGTTCTCTGCGGTTGACCCATCCCCTAAAGCAGTGAGCCGCAGACACAGCCGCACTCAGAAACCATTTGGTGTTTTGACATAACCCTAACCATAATCCTAATCTTAACCTTTCTGGATCTTTGATGAAAAAAAGAAAAACAGTTCAGCACTGACCGTATGTATTTAGAAAGTTACGTGTGAATAGTTACTTTCTTTTTATGATCTTGATACTTCTACTGCATATGTATGTTTAGATTAAGTTTATGTGTTAACTTTACTGTTTTGAGAAAGACAAATTGCCACCTGTCCAGAGACAACAGATGAAAAATTATAGCAGTTCTTAATGTTGTAATTCTAACTGATGCCCCAACAGAGCTGAAGAAAAGCACCAAATGGTCCTGGTTGAAGAGGTGTGTGCAGACATAATGTCAAACTTGTTCAGGAATTATTGCCACCAATGTGTCCAGATTGACCATAAAGCCGATGACTGACAGGAATCCTCAAAAGAAAATGTTTTATTGATATGATCAAAATGCCTCAAAGCCCCAAGTATTTATATACTTAAAGATTCTTTGAAAACCCTTTGGAGATGTGATGTAAAGTTGAAGACAGACAGAATCCCATCTTCTCTCAGACAGACAATCTGCCTCGTCCTGTCAAAGTATTCTGGCTTGAAGTGCTCCTGCAGAGCCTGGAGAACTGCATTAGAACAAAATCCTCCTGTTTTATTGCTGCTTCTCATCACCTCTGTAATTCTATGTCACCGAAATCTCGGAAATTGGATAGTGGAAAAAAAAAAAGAATAGCTCTATTGCTGATCCTATAAGATAATACGAGGGCGGAACAGTTTCAACCGTTAGCATTTCTTTGTTAGCTTCGTAACGTTGTTTATGGTTATACAAACATAAATAATTTAATAACCAAAATATTGGTAGAACTTACTTGTGAAAGGTAATTCCACATGATCTGCTGCCTATAGAGAGCATGTTGTTGCATCTGAAGGCTGCACAAACGAGCAGCATGGCTGCAATTCTCTGTTGACTACAGCTGGTTGTGGATGTAGCCTAGCTAAGTAGACCTCTCCGATATGGCGGCACCGCAGGTTCCCGCCAGAACTGAAGGGAACAGTAATATTTTTATGGAACGATTTAATTAATCCATGGGAATGAGATTGTCAGGTTTTGCTTCAGGGACCCAAAATATGACAAACTCGGGAGTGCAAGAAAACCAGATTTATTAAAAGCTTTTTAATATGATGCTTCCCCCCCAGGCTTTGGAGATAAATGGCAGATCTATGCTAGAGAGAGACAGGAGAGGGTCAATGATGGTGACATGACTTGAAGCAAGGAAGGTGTGGCTCCCGGTAGAGGCAATAGTGGGGAGAAAATGAACTCCAAGTGGGCGTGGCAAAACTCAGGATCCTGGGGCTTAGACACTAATTCTTGATGCCATAGGTTAACACAAAATCACCAGGGATCTCTGGGAAGGTTTCCAAAAAGGAGAAGGTGCGGGGATTTACAAGGCTTTGGAAGAAATGGAGCATCAGAGAGACAGAGGCATGTAAAGGCAGCTGAGACCTGGCAGTCATGAGTAAATTTGTTCTGTTCTGTAAAAGATTCATGATGTATAAATGAAAATAAGGTAACCCAATGTTGGGTGTGCTTAGTTCAGGCTATTTGGTGTCTCTTTGGGGTGTCGGTAAGAACACACTGAAGCCTGGATGCAGTCCCACAGTTGAGTGCAGATTTATTGATTCTTCACATCCACTCACATAACTTCCAGAATTGAGACATATAGGGGACCATAATCATTATATGCGTGGTCTAAAAGGAAAGAAAATAACATTTCTTGAGATGAAGCTGAAACAATAACAAATAAAGTAACTACCTTCTGAAAAAACGAAGTCTAAATAAAGACTCTCGTGTGTGTCATAATAATTCAGTATTAACCAGTATGAAAATTTAGTGTTAAAAGTGATAAACTTGATAGACATAGACTTAAACAAAAGGATTTTTCATGGTTTAAACTTTGCAGACATTTTTATGATTGTGTGAATGAATGATAGTTTCTCACAGCATACAAGGTTAGTTCACATAGGGAGTATGCTGCTTTGAAACAAATGTCTGCAGGTGGGAGTGAACGGAAAACGGATAAGGAATCAACGGGAAGCTGAGGCACCTGCGTGGGAAAAAGCCAACGGTGGGAAAATGCATCTCCAGGGAGAAGATCCAGCCTCTTATTTTGATCCAACCTTCTTTTTGTATATTGTGTATAAAACTCTGGGTCAGAGGGTAAGAGAATGTCTCCATTCTTTGAGCACGAAGAAGGGCATCCACTAGATGCTTTCCTAGGGACTGCTGGAGACCCTAAACGCATGTATTAGATATTTTGGTGTCAGGAATAAATCGTTTGTTGGAAAACCTCAAAATCGTTCCAGACCTCAATTTTTGAACATGCAATTAGGCATAATCGGCGAATTATAGCCTACACTTCCAATGTACATGCTTCCTTAAAAGAAACCAGAAATGAAGCCAAGCATAAAGCAAATAAGGTAGATTCAAGATGCAATAGAAATGTCCCTGTCATTACTTTTAAATGATTAACTCTCTAATGCTTTGAACATGCAGCGCAAGCTAACCACATTGACTAACAGAAACCTACATCAGAAAGGGAATTCCTCCACAAACATGAACTTACAGTTTGTTAGTGACGCACGCAGCAATATCCACCTGCATGTGCGCTTCTTAGTCCTCATTAGCACACAATAATTTAGGTAACTCGCTGAACACGTGGCAACAGCTTCTTACGCTAGCTTCAGATAACGCTCGTTTCATAACGCCAAAATAAATAAATAAATAAAGGACAGCAAATACAATAACAAACATTGTTCTTAGTCGTTCTCTTTAGAAAAGGTTCCAGCAGATCTTAGGGTCCACTTTTTTACACTTGGGGTTTCACAAGTTAACTTCTAAAGGCAACAATAAAACACAAAACCACAGATGATTTGAGATTCCTGCACTTATGTGTTCCTTTTGTTGCATAAATGTAAATGTCTGTCTGATGTTTAGTATTAATATGTAACTGACTATTAGTACAAAATGTACAATTTTAGAATTTAGATATTTTATCCTGTTATGTTTATTTCTGTCTGCACCATGAATGAGAGGGAGGAAGAGGAGGATGACCCCCTGGTGTTGAAAAACATTGTGTTTAAACGTGTACAGCTCGAATGCACACGAGCTTATTGTTAGAGTGTGACATATCAATGCTTGATGCTTTTTGCTGTAAGCTAGTGGGTGTAGGATAGTCTACTGTTACCGTATACTATGGATAGAGATAGGATTTTGGGCTCTTTTGAGGGATCCAAATCTTTTGGATCAGTTCATTTTAAAGCTCCAAAGACTGGCTCTTTTTGTATTTATTCACTTTTAAATAGCCATCCTGGAGTTTATTCATTTTATCCTTTAAATAATCACAGTGAGGATTGATGGGCTGAGATCTGGATCAGAATCATTCAAATTCAGATTTCCCACCAATAACTGAGTTTGAATTGTTTTTGAAATTTCAATTATAGCTTAATTTGACATGTGTGGACAAGATGTTAAAGTCTGATATGGTTTTATTGTAAATATTCCTCTGCCCGCATATGTAGCATGTATATGCATAAAGAGTGTGTATGTGTGCTTTGAATGATGTTATTAATGGAACAGCTAAACCAGGGCTCTGCAACCTCTAACTGTAAGGACAAGACTGATGCGTGTGGAACCATGAGCAAAGCGTTTTTCTTTACAAGGCCAAGACATGGCGAGGTCATAATCCAGGCAAGGGTCAACACAAGGAGCAAGGCGAGAGGCGACAAGACAGGCAAAGATCAAAAACCAGGCAAACAGAAACATGGACCACTTAGACTGAACAGTCACTAGGAGGTTCAAGACTACACATGGAACAGAGAGGTGAGCAGGCATATATGCAGTGGTGGTGATAATCTGACAAGAAGCAGCTGGTGTAGATAAGATGGCTGAGGTCTGATGCATGGTGGGAGTTGGAGTGTTCAGAGGAACAGAGGCAGTTAGTATTTTGGCGATGGCTCCCTCTGGTGGTCGGAGAGGGAACCGGACGACTGGAAGCAGGAAATATTTTGCTTTTTATTATAAGGGTTGCAAGTTGCAGTACCAAAGACCACCACAAGGGTTTAGTTGTAGCCCAGGTATTTTCAATCAGGCTATAAAGACAATGTTAGAAACTGTGATTCTTCCTGAAGACTGTACATTGGTGCAGTATGTTGTAACCTGCTTTTGGCAGCACCTACAGCAGAGACCTGTTTACAGGCATCGTCCATACTTCTGAGAAGATTATGGACCTGTGACTTCAAAATGTCCAAGAAAAAGTTGCAGTGCTGCAGAAAGTCTGTCAAAAAATTGACACTTTTCATAAAAATCTATTTTTTATAAAAACCCACTTCTTTTGGGGCCATAAGGCCATGTATTTATAACATGTACCTTTTAAATATTTACAATAATTAAACTATAACAGCATTATATTTTCTAAAGGCTATATAACAATTATGATTTATTTTTAATCTGACAGCAGCACATTCAGATTACTTTCAAAATAAAATTCAGAGTAAAAAAAATCCTCCTAAAGCAGTAAATTTGCTTGCATTTATTGTTCTACAATTCTCTCATTGAAGAACTTTGCTTCTGAACAGAAACTATAGATACTGCTGTACAGTAGAAGATAAGAATGTGTGTTTTAAACTTATTTTAGTAATAAACAGTTCTGACAATAGATTTGATCATCATTTTACTCAGTATTCTGACGTGTGCATTTTGGACGATTGATAAAACACACAAGGCTTCTTAGTTCAGTGTCATATCAGGAGTTTTTAAAACAAGTATATTTTATTATTGTAAGATCATCTCATTATAAAATAAACCTAAATGACAAAATGAAACAAACAAACTCATTATTGATCCACAATAAGAAACAAATCAGCTTCTATGAAGCTCCAAACAAAAGCTTCTGGTGAAACATTTTAGTAAAACACAGCGCCCCCCTCCCCTCAGCATCGCTCGGTGCACGCGCACCTTTCCATCTGTATTCAATAATCCATGTTCAAACCATCTTTCCAACATCATCCATCTGCTAGCGTCATTTGTGCAAATTCTTCACCAGAATGTTCTTTGGCGTATTCCACTGCATGAAGTTTAAGCGCTAAATTGAAGGAAGGTTTCATGGCCATAGATACACAACACAAAAACAGCTAAGCACTTTGTGTTGTGCTTCATAGGAAAAGTGCTATACAAATAAAGTTTGATTTGATCTGCAAGACCTGGGGGGGAGGGGGGAGGGGGTTCTTAAACAAGCCTGGCCACTATAGAGACTGACATCTGACAGTAATGAACACCTGTCAGACCCAATGGCTATTGGAGACAGGACACAATGGGAAGATATAGGGTATTTTGCATTTAAAATGAAAGCGTTAGCACTGCTATCTTCGCAGAGAAAGTGTGTGTGTGAGTGTTACCCTGGGTGTGGTACTTGCATTGCTGACTCTTCCTGGAAGGGTCTATTCTCACTTTGTGATGTCAGTTTGTGAGAACCTGCTCTTCGTGTGGGTTGGGAGGGGCTGGTGCTCAGAATGCAGGTTTTTAGAGAAATACTCAGAAATGCGCGAACAGATCAAATTACCGATTTGGGGTTGCTTATAGTAGGAAATGAACTCTAGTTTTTCATGGAATAGGCCCTTTAAAGATAATTTTGTCAAAGGATCTAATATTGATAAATGCCGTAAAGGTGCACAAACATGAAAACATTGGACTTTGTGGCACTGTTTCATAGCTGAAAATGAGGAATACTTTCAGGGACAAAAGGATTTTTAGAGGCTGATTAAACACAGATGTCACTGCTTTCAAAAATTACCTTCATTTACAACATCAAAGCCAACATCTCCTTTCAGTCTTTCAGTGGGTCCCATCTTAGCACTTGGTAGACATAGGAAGAAAGAGAATGGCCTTTTGACCTGGTCCAGTTTTGTTTCCAGGCTTGTGCTGGCCTGTCCGCTTCAGCGCCACATACATGTTTGGATACTTCCTAGAGCGATAGGTGTTATAGTTGTTGCTCTCTAGTCGTTCCAAGAAGTAGCATTCCTCTGTTGCTTGTCTCTAAAGAGAAGCAAAAAGATATATATTATACATGCAAAGGATTACGTTAACATTTCACGTTTTTACACTGGCTAGTCCTCTGTGGATAGAACCAAACAACTCCATAACACACCCACCAATTTAAATCACATCGTGAGTCAATTAAAAGAAGAAAGACTGTTAGTGGTGACCCCTACAAAGAATGTTATACACTTCACAACAGACAACAAATGGGTCATAATTCGCAAATTTTAACTGTACCTCACAAAAAGACCCCCCCCCACCACCACCACACACGCAAACACACTCACACACACACAATAAACAAGTGTTTATCCAAACTAGCATCTTGAACAGTTTAATGTTATTGTTTCCGTTAGATTACAATGTTTCCTTTAAGGTGTTCTGAGGCATTACTTTGCTCACACACCAAGTTTCACACAATTTTTATATACAGATACACACAAGAGGCTGACATTTTCTGGGAATCCCACTGGTCCCAGGATTCTCACACTAATTACCTTCCCTTCACAATAGGTAAAAATGTGGAACAAATTTATTTTTAAAATAATTGGAATATTAACAAAAAAACCATGCCATGAGTTGACTGAAAATAAAAATATGTTCAAAATCTGCACTGTAAAGTTTTGAGATGTTCACAAAAAAAAAAAGAAAAACACACACAAAAAAAGAAAAATCAACTCGCTACATGGGAACCAACCAATAAAAATGATGACAAAGTAAAGGCGGAGCTTCTTGTAGTTTTCAAAAATGTGGTTTTCTAAAATGTAATTCAATTGTAAAGAACTACATTACCCAGAAGCCATCAGTGTATGCCATCAGCAATACAGACAATAACAAATGAGCTCAGTGACAAAAAGAAAAGACATCCAGCGAAGAATAAAAATGAAATATGAAAGACAAAAATGAAAGACTCTTCTATTAAGTCCAGAAAGGTGGGAAGGTAGGGAAGCCAAATGTAATAAAAGCAAAAGCCTCGAGCGGAGTTTGATGGGCCTCATGCGCTACCTGCCCTCACCTTTTGCCTCTACGCGTGTTACGTCCCCCTGCTGCTGCCACCACATCCTGTCATGCTGCCTCACCCGGCAGGTGAAGCCAATCATCTTAATCAGCACCTGCCGGGTATTTAAGACCAAGAAGGCCACACCAAAGGGAGCAGGAGGCAGGAGGCAGGAGGCAGGAGGCAGGAGGCAGGAGGCAGGAGGCAGGAGGCAGGAGGCAGGAGGCAGGAGGCAGGAGGCTGAGAGCAGTGGGTTTGGTTTGTGCTGGTTTGTGTCTCTTTTTGGTTCCTCAACAGTCTTATACTGTTGGGTTTTGTTATTTTAATTTGGGACCTTGGTAGTCTTAGTTTGCGGGCTTTGTTTCTGTTTCTTTTTTAGGTAGTTTTGATTAGGCAGCCCTTAGCAGGGAGCTGCTGACTCCGACGGCCAGCATGGCTGGGTCAGCTGTCTCCCTGACCTTTTGTTATGTTTGGCCCAGGTTCCATTTCCCATGGTTCGTCTTTTTGTTTTAAACCAGCACTTCAATTATTTTGCTTTTTTTCGTTTCCAGGACACAGAGTTTCGTATATTTAATAAACTGTGTTCTTTTTAATTCTGTGTCCAAGCATTTTCTTTATGTTGCGACCCTATCTTGTCTACCCCTAGACCTGAGCCATGTTGGGGTCGTAACAACGCGCGAATACCCTGGCCCTCGCCTCTTTGCGCCACTGCTGAGGGTGTTGTTTACTTTGCCAAAACCTCTTTTTCAATTTTTTTCTAGGTTTGTGCACATTTTTGTGATATTCTGTGTATGTGGCAGAGGTCAAATTCTGACTCAAAGGCACAGAAATGTTTATAACTGCAAAAACAATGGGTGTGTCCAAATTTGGGTGCCGCATCCTTCCATGGCTGCGGTCGATGGTTGCCAAGGCTTTCGTAAAGCTGGTAGACCGGATATTAACTGTTGTGAATTTGGACGGTCTAGCCTTCAGATAATTCTGGACATTACAGAGAATCTCCTGTTGCCTGGCACACGGCTTCGTTTCTCTGTTCCCAAACAGAGAAACGAAGCACATCATGGAGCTCGAGGTTCGGTGAGTATTTTGATTATTATTGTTTAATCTTGGAGGAGTTAGAACAGCTGTATTGCATCACAGGCCTGTTCAGGCTGAGACATGACAATATGCAGGTACTGTTTACCAGCTCTTAAAAAAAGCTCTCAGGAATGCAGGCCACTGTGCTTTTAGAACCTTAAGTTCAGCAGATATTTTTTTTGTAACCTTGGCCAGATCTGTGCCTTGCCACAATTCTGTCTCTGAGCTCTTCAGGCAGTTCCTTTGACCTCATTCAATTCAATTCAATTTCATTTCTATAGCCCAATATCACAGCCATAGCCGTCTCATTGGACTGACATCAGTATATGGCAAGAAACAAAAAGTCAAACATGTAAAAGTAAAAAATAGCTGGTTGTTAAACAGACTAAACTGAACAAACATCTGTGCCCTTAGGCCCTAATTCTTGGTGAAGAAAAACTTATAAAAAAACCCTGTCTCTTTTTGGGGGAAAAAAACTCAGAAAGAAACCTCAGGGTTTCCCACATGAAGGAGAGATCCTCAAACCCGGACGGACAGGTGATGTACTAGAACTATTAAAGAAAAGTGAGCTTGATTAATTCTATAACTACATGGTTGAATAACAAGTATATGTTTAATAAACAAACACGTCTAGATAAACAGCTACAAGTTAAGATAACAGCTAAATATTTAAATAAACAACGACATGTTTGAATAGAGTAGCAGATGGGAATCATCCAGTAGGAGTTGTGGAACAACTAGGGTTGCTGGAAGAGCCAGAGGCGAGGTCACAGCCAACGACAGGAGCGGGAAGAGCCAAAGGTGAGGTCCCTGCCAAAGACAAGAGTGGGAAGAGCCAAAAAAGCGAGTAGGAGCGAGTACAGCCAGTGTGGTAAATTTCATTACAGTACGTGAGGTAGAGGAACAGTAAGTTAAGTAATCTCTGATTGCTAGCTAGTCTGGCAATAATCCTGTTCAAAGAGGAATGTTTTAAGCCTAACTTTGAATGTAGAAACTGTGGCAGCCTCTCTTACATGAGCTGGGAGCTTATTCCATAAAACAGGAGCTTGGTGGATAAAGGCTCTACCTCCAACTGTACTTTTAGAGATTCTAGGAACCACAAGCAGTCCTGCATTTTGTGAGTGAAGTGTTCTGTTTGGTTGGTAAGGCTCTATGAGATCTTTAAAATAGGATGTGTTCATTCCATTCAAGGCCTTATAGGTTAGCAGGAGGATTTTGAACTTGATTCTCAATTCAACTGGGAGCCAGTGAAGTGAAGCTAACACAGAAGTAATGTGTTCTCTTCTGCTGGTTCCTGCTAACAATCTAGCTGCTGCATTTGGAACAAGCTGAAGACTTTTTAAAGAACTTTTAGGACACGCTGCTAGCAAAGAGTTACAGTAATCCAGCCTAGACGTAACAAATGCATGGATGAGTTTTTCAGCATCGCTTCTAGGTAATATGTTTCTGATCCTAGAGATATTGCCTAAGTGAAAAAATGCAGTTTTACAAGCCTGTGATGTGTGAGCCTTAAATGATATATCCTGGTCAAATAAAACCCCCAGGTTTCTAACTGTGGGATTGGAGGCTATATTTACACCATCCAGGGAGACCATCTGAACAGGTAGGGCATCTCTCAGGTATTTTGGACCTAGTATAATGACCCTTAGTTTTTTCTGGGTTTAGGAGGGGGTAATTAACTGCCATCCAGGTCTTGATGTCTCTAATACAGGCATTAAGTTTCTCTAAGCGGTCATTCTGGTCGGGCTTAATGGGTAGATACAAAGAGGCTATTGTCCTGTAGGTGGCAGTATAGCTGTTTAACTACAACTCTTTCTAATATCTTTGAGATAAATGGGAGATTTGATATTGGTCTATAGTTGGCCAGAATGCCAGGATCTAAACTGGGCTTTTTCAGAAGAGGTTTAACAACTGCATATTTAAAAGACTGTGGCACATAACCTGTTATTATGGAAGTATTTATAATAGTTAAAATTGATTCATTAATTAAGGGGAAGGCTTCTTTAAAAATCTTAGTGGGGATTGGGTCTAAAAGAGATGTTGAGGTTTTGGAGGATGTAATAACTGATGTTAATTCTGCTTGATCTACAGCTGTGAAGCAGTCTAATGTTACAGAGGTTTCTATAGATGCCTTTATTTCTACCGTTTTAGCCTGCTCTGGGCTTTGTTCAGCTTTTGTCTAATATTCAGGATTTTACAATCGAAGAATTAAAGAAATTCCTCAGAGCTCAGAGTAGCAGGAATATGTGGTTCCACTGAGCTGTGACTGCTGATCAGTCTGGCTATAGTACTAAAAAGAAATCTTGGATTATTTCCATTCTCTGCTATTAAAGCTGAATAGTATTGGGTTCTGGCTATGCAGTTTTTTTTTTACAATTTAAGAGTTTGATATTCTTCATTAAATAATTGACTAAAAGGGACTTTGAGGAAATGGATCTAATGATTCTCATTTGCTCTGACATGCACTGTGAGTTGTGAGGTCTTATATAGACAGGTGTGTGACTTTCCTAATCAAGTCCAGTCAGTAAAATCAAACACAGCTGGACTCAAATGAAGGTGTAGAACCATCTCAAGTATGGTCAGAAGAAATGGACAGAACCTGAGTTAAATATATGAGTGTCACAGCAAAGGGTCTGAATGCTTAGGACCATGTGATATTTCAGTTTTTTTTTTTAAATCTGTAACTATGTGAAATATTCTGTGTTTATTTTGTCAATATGGGGTACTGTGTGTACATTAATGAGAAAAAAATAATGAACTTAAATGATTTTAGCAAATGGCTGTAATATAACGAAGTGAAAACTTTGGGGGGTCTGAATTCTTTCTGTACCCACTGTATATATATTACAATCCTGAAAACATGAACAAAACGTCACTGTAATGTGCAATAAAACATATTCTTACATATATACACACAAACATACTTTGTATTTTTCTTAAGGTTGTCCCACTTTTTTTTTTGCCTGATGAAAGTAAACATTCTCCTGCTGTACCATCTTCTCCTGAATTATCCTAAAAACACACTTAAAACATAAATAGAATAGATAATGGAGTTAATCCTTCTTTAAAATATGTTTCCCAGCAAAACACAGAAGACCTTTGAGATAAAGATGTTTACATGTTATGTGATTTACCTCCATGCCATAGCAGCCGAATATTTGGCACCAGTAAAAATGTGTTTGTTCCACCCCTTAAGGTCTACACAAGCCGATGTCTGTTTTTTGGTCCCTAAAATAATATAAAATTACTTTTATTTAATTTTATACGTTTGTATTAGGAAAACAGCTAAACATTTCGGCATAACAACTACAGGATCTAGCATACGAGCCAAGACTGCTATATAAGCACTTTTGTTAAAATTTTGAAATAAAAAAATTACATTAAATGTTTTATATTAACAATCAAATCACAAACGTATCAGTTTAGAGTGTTGACTTAACGTTAAAAGTGAAATTATTTCCAGCTCTGGGGTCCCGCTTCGTAGTCCGCCATTGTTGTCAGAAAATCTCCAAGTTTGGCGCAATGCATATTGGGATATGGACGGCATGAAAGGATGCAACAGAACAATCTTTCGAGGAAACCCTCCTGGATCTTCATGTGAGAAGCATGAGGGCCATCCTGGTCATCTCTGGGATTCTGGAGGAGACGGGAGAAGACCTAGAGGCCATGGTGAAGTCCTTCCGGGAGAATCAGCTGAAGATCCCAAGGAGGAAGTCTAGAAGATCTCCTTTCACAGGGTACTGTCTCGGAGTAAGGAGACCTGATAACCAACGTCCAAGACCAATTGTGGCTAAATTCAAGCATTATAAACAAAAAGAGCTGGTAAAAAGCAGCAGGCCGGGAGCTGAAAAGAACCTTCTTCACCGTGAATGACCAATTCCCAGCGAAGATCTTCCAGCGCAAGAAGATCCTTTTTCAGCTGAGGAGGAAGCACCTCCAGGTCCGGAGCTGTGGTCACTGTCGACAATCTTTTCATTGATGGGCGGCTCAGTCGGGAATGCGAGATCACACTATGGCTGTGATGAAGGCCCTAGATGCAGCGGTTAGAACATCCATGCTGTGCTGATGAAACTGGCTAAACTGATTTAAATTAATGGAAAATCGGCTCAACAATCATCTACACCTTCTTCTCATAGAAGCAGTTTATTTACCTCTCCTCTCATGTTTTTGTTTTTTATTGTTAATCTTTTTCTCTTTAGTCCCCCTCTCCTCATATTTAAATCAACCAAAGGCAACACAGCCAGGAAACATTCAAGTTGCAAGCACATCGGCCGCGTGTGGTGCATTCAAGAACATGCGATATGCAGGTTCAGTCAGCAGGTGGCATCCACACTGGACCAGCACGGTCACGCTGGTAGTGGCAAGGAGAAGATTCTTCTTCTTTTGTGTTTTTGCCTACAATAGCTCAATAGCTTGACTCTGGGCCAAAGAGGCTGAATGTTTTCAACCATCTGAATGATCTAAAAGCAGATCTAGTTTTACTGCAGGAGACCCACTTATCCAAATCAGCTGATCATCTCCTGTGCTGCTCACAATTCCCATTCATCGACTCAGCTAGTTACAACTCCAAACAAAGAGGAGTTGCTATTTTGATTAATAAAAATATGACATTTACTCATAAGAACACAATTGTTGATCCAGAAGGCAGATTTGTAATTATTAACATTTCAGTTCAGACTTCTGTATAGCCAGTATCTATGGCCCCGATGCTGATGAATCCTCCTTTCACAGATTCTTCCCTTCACCCTCGGTTCACTCTGACTCCACAATATTTATAGGAGACCTCAACATGGTCCTTGATCCTGAACTTGACAGACTCAGCACAGCAGGACACCAGCGCATTCCTCCCTGAAACTGTCAGAACTGGTGCAACTAAACTACACCCCATTACTGAAAAGTATACAGGACGATCTAACCCGCTGAGTCAACCTGCCTCTGTCACTCATGGGTAAGATAACCACAGTAAACATCAACATTTTACTGGTAACTATCTCTTTTCAATGCTCCCCACACAACCACCATCTAGATGGTTCAAAACATTAAACTCAACCATATCCAACTTTTTACAACTTCTTTGGAACAACAAACCTGCAAGAATTAATCTAAAAACGTTAAAATCTGCAAAAAAGTATGGAGGCTTAGAATTATCTAACTTCCACAACTACTTTCTTGCCAACAGATTACAGTACATCTTAAGATAGAGAGCCTAGGGATAAACTTTCAAACTGATTTTGACAGGTGACCTTTGACCCTACACCATCCATCAAACTTATTTGACAGGTACCCTCCACAACCCCCCTCCCCTCAGATCCCCCTTTCATCAAACTTTGACAGGTTGCTGAAGTCAACTTCCTCGCCCCCCCCCCCATTGCTCCTCCTTTACCCAGCCCATTGGGCGGAGTAAAAGTATGAGTGCATTTAAAAGGCAGACTACATGGATGGAGCTAGTAGATCCGACAGAGCTAGAGCTGAACAGCGACAATTTCTTTTTTATCCTTTTAGAAAGCTGAACAAAGACTAACCATGGATGTGTCTCCAACAAAACAGTATGTTTTGAAACCCAAGACAAGTCACCTGTCATTTGAAAAACTCCTGTTTCCGTCATTCAAATTGTTGAAGAACAAAGAGAAGAAACTCCTAAGGCTCAAATGGCTCCCATGAAGCAGATAAAGTATCTCTGTTGTACTCAAGCCCCACCCAAAGGAGATCTTCAAAGAGAGTGGTATTTTAATGAGGCTGGAGGATCAGGATTTTTTGGTTTCGTCTTCATGTATGAGACGAGGGAGCTGTGGATGAATCAGAGGGATAGTGTGAATGCATAAGGATGCTTGTTGCTGGCTGCCTCGTTAACCTCCAATCACTAGTCCATGCTCAGACTGATGATGGTGATGACGAGGGCCCTGTGGAGCCCAAAGGACAGCCAAAGTCTGGAATTACGTTCAGTGCTATTTGGCAAACAAAGTCTTCTTCCTGCGATCATTGTCTTTTTTAGAATCAGTGTACAATAGTCCAAGGATGTTGAGGGTGAGGCTCTTTTTGTTTTGGAAAGTTTCAACTCCAGCTGCAGAGTGTATCGCCTGGTGATGGAGGTACAATTATCCTTTTCGAAGAAAAAGATGTTGGAGATGGAGACCCAAATCATGGAGCTCCTCCATAGCTGTTGCGACTGGAGAGATACAATGACTGTGAAAAAGGCTTTGGAATTTTACCCAAACCCTCTTTCAAAGACAGCCTCTTCCTGGCCCCACCACTCGCTAATGCGCCACCCCTTCCTATAAGCAACGCCCCCTATTCAATCCTTTTCAAGATCTGCCTGCTGAACCACCCTTCACACGCTCCCCTTAAAGAAAGTCCAACCCACTTCATGTAAGGCCTAAGTTCAGATTTTGAAGAAAAAAACTGCTAATAAGGTGATGAAAGCTTTCGAGTCCATTTTCAAAGAAAGTCAGATTCCTGAAAAAATTCAAATGGATGCCAGCAAGGAGGTTTTTAACAAGAGTTTTCAAAGTTTAATGAAAAAGCACGGAATCTTGCATTTTGCAACAGCCAGCGATTTAAAAGGCTCTGTGATTAAAAGATTTAATCGAACGTTAAAAAGTAGAATGTGAAGATTCTTTACCGCCAACAACACCAGGCGTTACATGGTTGTCCTGCAGGATTTGGTGAAGGGTTACAATAAAAGTTCTCTCAAAAGCACAAAAATGGCCCTGGTGGATGCGAATCCTGAAAATGTGCCTCAAGTGTTTAGTAATTGCTATGGCTCTTTCCCCGATCGCCATTAAAAATGAAGATGAAGTTCAAAAAAGAAGACTCGGTAAGAATGTCAAAATTCAGAGAAAAGTTTGATAAAAAAGTATGAGCAGAGTTTTACGGACGAGGTGTTCACAGTGGCAGGGGTTCTTCCCCGTACCCCACCTGTATACAAGCTTCAAGATTACGACCGCGAGCCTATAGAAAGTTCTTTTTATGAGGTGGAGATGCAGAAGGTCAAACTGAGAAAAGGCCAGACTTATCACTTTGAGAAAATCATAGGGATGCGCACAGTGAATGAGGAAAAGCAGATCCTGGTAAAATGGAAAAATGGGCCTGGAAATTCAACAGCTGGATCAAGGCCTCCGAATTAAAAAGAAATATAATTAGCTAGGCGACACACAATCGTTCTTATTTTTCACCATGAGGGCTTTAGGTAAAGAAGGCTTCTACCTGCCTTCTGCCTTCTAATGCTAGTTTGAATGTTTTTAAGAAAAACAAAAGTTCACACTTCTGTGAAAATTTACCTCACACATTAAATTAAATTTTTAATTTTTAAAATCACAGTAATCACATTAAATTTACACATTGATTTTCGAGATGAATGGGAAGCAGCTCTGAAGGAAATTTCTTACTCCCATACCTTTTACAATGTACTGCACGATGAAGCCTGATTTGAATTGAAAGAAAAACCTCATGATCCAGTGACAGAATCTCAGACACACATTCAGAGGACAAGAGGGAGTGCTATGAGACCATCGACACATTCATGGCGGACAGCATTCTGCTACAGCAATGTCGTAGCACCGCAGATGGTCGGAGATGTGTATGCGCCGTTGTTATGCATGGTTGAAGTTCAAGGGAAATACAAGAATATCATTACATAACATTTTAACTCTCCATACTATTTACCTCTGGCTAAACAACACATTGAAAAAATTAAGGTTGAAATAAAAACTGATCAAAACAAACCAGTGGATTTCACTTATGGGAAGTGCATTGTAACGTCTCACTTCAGACCCAGAGCATAAAACGAGATGTTTCGGCAAACATCAGTCAGTCAGTATCCACGAACCCTCAGATGCAGTTGCTGAGGTGGACGAGGAAGGAAAGTATTGATCATGGTTTTGGTAAGCCTGAGAGAAGATCCCAACACTTTGTACAGTATGTCATTATGATAGTCAAGTAGGGGAGGATTGCCCAGGCATAAAAGAGTGACTCACAAAAAGATGAAATTAGTAGTCAAGAGCAAGAGGAGAAAGACGCACATCAGCTCTGCGGAAAATCTTTCAGAGAGAGAGAGAGAGATGGCTCTGCTACACCAAAAATATCTGGAATGCACTCTGGGGGAACTGGATCTGTTTTCCGTTCCTATGACGCAGTTGTCCATCAAGGATAAAACTTACTCTGAAATATCTCTGGTGGCTGTTATCACCGAAAATAGACCCTGGAATTTTTCATCATCTGGGATGGTGACCGCTACCTGGATCTGAACAATACGTTGCTTTACCTGTGGGTAAAGTGTGTAACGCAGACAGATAAAATTTACCGGATGACGCTCAGGTGTCGCTCATCAATTACCCTTTGAACGCAATTTTCAGTCAAGGCGATGTAATTTTAGGAGATCAGTTGATTTCTCAAGTCAGCGCCACCAATCCCTAAAGATACATTATTGAATTGTTGATAAACTATTCAGACGATACCCTTAAGAGTCAGTTTGTATGGTTTTAAGACTTTGCCCAATGGGCTGGGTAAAGGAGGAGCAATGGGCGGGTATGGGGGCGGGTATGGGGGCGGGAAGGGGAAGTGGAGGTTAGCGACCTGTTCTGCAAAGTCTACAATGTTCTAAATAACCACAGCAGAGCAGAAGCGCCTGTCGATCATTGTGGAAAAAGTGTAATTGCAAGTGAAAGCGGAGACCGCATGCACTCCATTACACGCCGCCTCCCGGTGCTTCCCCGTGCATTGTGAACCAGGCCAAACATTAATTGAGCGTCACTGTTAAGGATAACAGATTACTAAGTAACGAATTACTGTAATTTAATTACTTTTATCAGTAACGAGTAACGTAACAATTACAGTTCAAATTTCTGTAATGAATTACAGTTACTGGACTATAGAAACCCTCGTTAATTCATTACTTAGGTTTTGTAGGCTCTGACATTTTCTCTC